>VUQJ01026757.1:0-14159 GCA_015108635.1 Andinoacara biseriatus
GGAATATCCTAAAAAAAAAAAAAAAAGATAACACGGATGAGGGGAAATCTGTGGGTACAGCAGGGGGTTTTATTGCTAATGTTTGTTCACAACAAGCAAAGTGGAAGGGGGTAAGCCAAGTTAGGAAGGAGGCATGATCCATGGGGTTTGCCAGCTGTGTAAATCAAGGGCCCCCTTTCACTGTAGTAATGTCTCCCACAGCATGGCATTATTATGATATTAATACACCTTAAATCTGTCTGCTTCTCCAGAGCTGGCAGTATTCTTTATGGTATTGACAGCATGCCAGATTTACGCCGCAAGAGGACAGTGCCTCTTGTCCGAGACCTGGTGAGTCATCTGCCTCAACAAGGTTATGTGTGATTTATGTCAACTCTATCTAAGTGACCCCATGTTTTACCACAGTGGTGGAATCCTGCTCTGTGTGAGTATGAGCAGGGTCACAAAAATATTGTTACAGTGCTTTAAACTGGCGTGTTTGTTTAGCACCACACTATCCTTAGTAGTACGATAATATCTCGCAAGCATATGTCATTAAAAGCTTACTTAGTCATGTTTTGTATTTTATAGCTTATGATTGTTATAATTAAAAATACTATAAAGGCATTCTATTCAAAATAAATATAGGTGCCAGCTTAACATTCACTGTGGTAAAATTAAGCCAATAAGAAGGTGATTGGTAATAAAAGCTAAGTCTCTGGCTATTCTGTTTAGAGCACTGCCTTGTGGGAATTTTAAATCTAACCTTAGCCATAACTCTGTTGCTTGATTAATTTGCCTGGAGAGAGTGTTTAAGATACTGCATCGCTATGATGAGCCACCATTTGGTTTTATTGCTACATAATGTGTCATAACATATCCCGCAGAGAGGCATGTTGCAAACAAGTCCACTTTAGCACTGTGCCACATGGTTAGTCTGTCTGAAAGACAACAGTCTGTTGTGATGCCAGAAGTATTCATGTGTGTTTATAATTGTTTGTCCACTATGTACTGCACAGTATGTCTGTCTTATGTTTGTGTCTCATCTTCATGTTTTTTAACCAAAACCATACAAATATTGGCTCAAAATAAATCTTAAAACAAACTGCTTAGTATGCTCTTTAAATCGTATACCCTTCCTTGACTGATTTTATTTTAAAATATTACAAAATGAGTTCTATGGAAATGATGATGCAACTTGATGTCATGCACATAGATGCTGATGAATGTTTATATCACGGTGAACAACATGAGTTGATGCTGTATTTGTCCATATCTCTCATGAAATTAATAACCAACAATGTCTTGGTAAGTATGGGTTGTCGTTTTAAATTTTTCAAATTTTTTTTTTTGGATTTTGATGTATATTTGCCATTCCTACAAAGACCCATAACAGCTATGGGTAATATTTTTCAGTGAGTTGTCAGATTTCAGCCTCGCCGATGCTCGCCATTTTTCTTGCTGTTTTTTTGTTGCTCGGCAGGTATGGAAAAATTGCATTTAACTTGAAATGATGACAACTCAACCCAAAAATATATCCAAGAGACTTCATTGACTTCTGATTTAACTGTGTGAGGCTTTTAAATCATGTAAAAGTGACACTGAGCAAGCCTTTTACACATGGGATGAAGTCAGTAGTCAGCAAACTAATTGGTCCCCTTTCATTGCCTCTCCTTTGTCAATGTCCCCACTTTGCTGTGCGATTGCTTCAGGGCAGCAACAGCGTTTGATTGGAACGGACAGCAGAGCTCCCCCACATTATGGCGGGATGCAAAAACATAAAGAACAACAACAGCAAAAGTTGAAGATCGATTCACAAAGCACTGAATGCTATATTGTAGCTGAATAGATAACATCTGGACGCAAGGTCTTATTGTATTGCCCGCAGCAACCTCAGCAGTGCTGGTGCATGATGATAAACTTACATCAACACTCACAGTTCATGTAGAGGTCACGTTCCTTCCTACATTTTCCATGGCTTCCATGGATCTTTACCATAGCTGGGCTGTACAGACAAGAGGGTCGTGGTAAAGACTGATCCAATATTGTCAGCTGTCCATGTCTGCATTCCTCTGTTACGTAATTTTCCTCAGTATGGGATAAATGTTTATCAGTCTCTGCTCACCCAAACTCAGTGGATATTAATATGACAGCTAATTTACGTAAATGTGTGTATTGGTGTGAGTGTGCGTGCGTGTTCCCTGTCAGTGTTTGTGTGTGGGTGTGCACTGGTTTCTGTTCGAGTAAGTTTGTGACTGTCTGGGCAGATGTGTGCGTACGTGTGCCTGAGTGTGAGTCGGTGTTGTGCAGTACAGCTGGCTTCACTCATACATGAGTGTGCGTGTGTGTCTGTGTGTGTGTGTGTCATGTGTTTCTCTGTGTCAAACTAATGTGCAGAGCAGACAGCAGAAAATATGATCAAAGCTTCATCCAACAGAAAACTGAATATAAATGTCAAGCATGACTGCAGTTTAGTAACTTCCAGTGCATGAATGGATAAAGAATCATGCAAACGGCTGTTTAATCTCTCTTGATAAATAGTTGAATCTTTCTAGAGCTCTGTGCCTTAAGCAGCAGCAGTCCTGCATGGCAGTTGAAGCACCTATGCGCTCACTATGGATTATAAATTCAGTTCCTCTGCTGTTTGTGCTTTCAGTGTCCATCCTCCTGCTCTAATTCAATTTCTATATTTCTTTCATCCTCTAATCATGACCTCTTGGATATTACAGGCTTTGGTAAGTTTGCTTTCTTTGTTACGTAACATTCTATGCCTAAAAATGTTGTTTATAATGTTAATGGATAAAAGTCCAGATAGGTAAAATGGGTTGGTGAACTCATCCCTTTTTCCCATCTTTCTCTTTTTTTTCTTCTATCAGACCCTAACTGCTCGAAAGGCAGGCATCTCGTTCGCTCTGGTGAACCGGTCCACCCTGAATAACGAGGAACTGGTGAGTACACGGAAGTCATTATGTGGTTTTTGTGGTGTGTGGTTATTTTGTACTCTTAATGGAATATGGAGGGCTCTACAGGGACAAGGGGTGCTGGACCCATCTTCTCGTTATATTTGGGGAGCTGTTTTTGGAACACTTACAAAGTTTTAGACCTGTGCTGTGTGCGCATCAAGGTGCAGGATCATGTTGGAACATAGAGTTCCAAAATGTGTGGATTCCATTAGTAAGCCGCTTTAACTCTTACATGTACAGGATACTGTGATCTATCTTCCTTAATAAATTGGTCTTTGTGACCAGCTACTCTTTATTTCCAATGTCCTCGTTCCATTAGACAATTTGGGCAAGTTCAGAAATTAAGCAGTGGCCCTATCATTTTATTTTGACAATTAATAACGAGCACTGCATCTTGAGGATGACTGAGATAGAAAGAAAGGGCAGAATGTCTTGGTCGATGGTATGAGACACTTTTGTGTTGACCTCTAAAGCTCTCTTTGCATTAATGGATTGCAATTCTTCCCTCCCAGAGGGAAGACGGCGTAACAGGAGGCAAACAGCAGGAGAAAGCAGCTTCTTAGCAAGACAAACAAGCAGACAATTTCACATCCACTGATATGCAACAAGGGGATGTCTAAGCCTACAAAATTACTGGAATCAAATGCGCTCTGTACATATTGCTCAAAGATTTCATGGTTTCAAAAGACCCTCAATACAGCCCTCAATTTGTGCACACTGATTGTGTACATGCTCATATGTTTCACATGCTCAATTCTTTCCCCTCGGTCCACACGCCCAGTTTCGCTATGGTGACAGGGTCTTGGCTGCTTACTAATGACCATATATTTTTTTTAATGGAGCGACTCATGACCTAGATGGGTGAGAAATTATGTGAATGATACAGCATGTTAATTAGTGTTCAGAGAGAGGTGATTCTTGAATAACTTTGTGCTATCGTGTCAAGACTTGAACATTAGGAGTAACTGTCCAGTATTCTGATTAGGAGCAAACTAGTTTTAGTACTGGTCAGAGGGAGCTGACTCCTGAGCAGAGCTGTAGATTGTGTGGTCTTGGTAAGTAGGACAAGCAGATGTCAGAGTTTTATCTGCTGCATTAAGTCCACGAGAGTGCTTCCCTGTGAGAACTCTGAGAGCACTCAGTAAACAACCATATGCCGTTTAACAGTGTTGAGGAGTTAGGGAAATAGAGGAGAATGGACTAGTGAAGGAAGAGTGAGAAATTGACAGGAATTAGGAGAGAATGAGAAAAGATCAGGGCAAAGAGTAATTTGTCATTTTGACCCCCTGGCCCTGGTGTCACTGCACAAGCAGCCATGGTGAACAATCTGCCCTCCCTGGAGAAATGTTTCAGTCTATTTAGAGCATTTACTTCTTCCATCCGCTCGTTTCTGTGGACTACCCCTTTCAGCGTTTCTCTTTTAATTTAATGCAGTTTACTTTGACTCATTTTATTTTAATAACATATAGGGTTCCCTCTCGCCTTCCCTATTTCTTTCTGGGTTGTTTTTCCCATGCATCTGCTTTTTAGAGCAGAAAGGAACATTATGTGTGGGCTGGCTAACTGCTTGCGTGTCCACTCAATGTTCTGAGCTGCATGTGATCTCAGCAGCCGAGCCTTTTAACAGTGACTGTCAACATAAAGTGAGGCCATGCTTACCTGCTGAGACAGGGCAGAGACTTTCACAAAGGAAGACGGAAGCTACGATCTGACATGCTTCAAGGAGTATCGGGAAACAAGACGTGATGTGTTGCTTTAAGTCTGTTCAGATATAATCAGGGCGGTCGTTAGCAGCACAATATGCTATATTGATTTCATAATGCCTGCTTGTGATTTCGACTCAACTAACTTTATGCAGTTTTTCAAATCTACCCTGACTGAAACTCATTAAGTTTAAATTCTTGCAATTGTCTAAATTTTATTCCTAGATCATCTGTTTAAAAAAAAAAAAACCTTGGTAGGGCTGAGACAGAAGAGTAGTAAGTAAAAAGGATTAGACATGTAGAAGGCTGGAACAGCATGTGCAGGATGGCTGCGTCAATGAAGTGGTTAACAAGGACAATAGGTGGTGAAATTGAAAAGGAGGGGTGAAAGGAGGAGGAGAGATTAGATTCCTCTCTGTCATGTTGCTCTCGGGCACAGGCTGCGGCTGTCAATCAACTCTAGTAGTGTCTTGCACAAAATCACCAGGGTTACCTCACAGTTTAACACATGGGTCTCACACATGCGGCACTGTGCTCACATCTGCTGCACAGTGTGATGTGTGGTGTCAGGAATAAGAGTGAGGAGACACCAGAGGAAGGGAAATGGGAAATGAGTGTGATAGTGCAAACAGTAATAAAATATTACTCATGTAATTGCCAAAGAAACATACATTTACAAACTGAGTTTTGCACATTCCCAGTGCTACTCAGAGCATTTGCTTGGTGGCTAAATGAGAAAAAAAAGAAACAAATTATTTACCAGTCAAGTCGATTCACTGAGAAAAAACTGATAATGTGATGTCTCTGAAAGAAATTTTGATTCGCTCATCTCCTGTAGGCTCTGTCGGTATTAGATAGTTCAATTTAGTGACGAGCAGCCTTCTGGGTGTGGCCCTGGTGAAGCCTCTGTGTAGTTTGTGGATAAATCTCAGACATCTGCTTCATCTCATCGTCCTCAGATTAAAAAGGAAATCTCTCTGTCTCCAACTGTGTTTCATTAGAGGTCCTCCAGGGTTCAGCAGCCTCTGTGTTGTATCAGCAAAGTTTCACAATGTTAGATAGCCGTGTTGTCCTGTCATCTGGTGTCATTTAATCATCTCAGCAAGTGTGTGTGTGTCTGTCTGTGTGTACTTCCGGCTGGATGTGTGTCAGCAGGCAGTGCAGCAGTCTCAGTAAAGTGCAGAGCTACCATTCAGGTGTTAAAGCACATTGTCAACACGCTGGAGGCTGACAGCAGAGGGAGGGGTGGAGAAGAAGGGGTGAGGAGTAGAGCTCAGTAGAGGTGGTGAACAAGTACCTCTTGAAGATTTATTTAACTGCAATACATCTCATACTCTTTCTCTCTCGCTCTCTCTCTCTCTCTCCCTCTCAATCTGGATAATGCTCACTTTTAAGAACCTTATTTACAGCATCCATTGATTCTGCTTTCAAAAATTGGCAGGGCCTTGCCAGTTTTCTAGTCCTTGTGGATAGCAAGGCTCCTGCAGTAAAGCATTCAGTTTGAAGAGGTTTCAGTTATACAGCAATCAGTCCAGACAGGTGTCCTGTAGAATTTAGTATGTGGTTTAGAAACACTTCAGCCAGTTAAAAAAAAAAAAGCTCAATGGAAACAAAGCTTGTTGGCTAAGGATGCTGTTAATCTAAGCCTAATGAGATGTAAGGCTGATTTATTATAGCTGACCTGTCCATTGATAATAAGGTAAAAAGGGAAGGAAGCTTTTCTCTAAGAAAAAGAAACTTGAAAATGCTGCAGTACAAAATGAGTGTGCTGTTTAGTCAAGTTATATAATTGCCATGATTAATGCAGACGTGTGTTGTAAATTTCAGCCAGCCTCGAATTCGCCTGACTTTGAATCAAACCCACTGAGGTTTCAGTGAAACTTCTACATTTCGACTGAAATTTTGTTATGATTTCAGGCAGTTGTGTTCCCACAGCAGCAGCCACAAAAGTATTACTCTGTTTGAGTGCTGATCTAAAGTTGTATGGAACACCTGAAAAGCAATTTAAGTACAAACTTGTTTTTATTAACTTCTGAAGTTATCAAATCTCATTTTCTCAGTCCTATGGTGCCACAAGAGTTTAACAACATCAGCGGCATCTCTTTTGTTCCTCTCAGCCCCAGATCGTTTCCATCAGTCTCTCTACCTTATTATTATTTCTCAGATCTTCTTAATGCCGTTTATTTCTTTCAGAAACTACATGTCTTCAAGAAAACTCTGCAGGCGTTGATCTACCCAATTTCATCCACAACACCCCATAATTTCGAGGTGTGGACAGCGACTGCACCGACCTACTGCCATGAGTGTGAAGGTCTGCTGTGGGGCATCGCCCGGCAGGGCATGCGCTGCTCTGAGTGTGGCGTTAAATGCCACGAGAAGTGCCAGGACCTGCTCAATGCAGATTGTTTACAAAGTAAGGAAGTATATTCATTTATACACCGATACACTGACACTAAGCTGATTTGTATTTTACGTCCAATAATTCATTAAGGTAATGTAGCGCGGTGGTTTTAGTTTAGTGGCTCATGGATGTCTGTTGAGTTTGTATTTGTAATCAGCATGAAGCATTTGTTTTTTTGGCTAATAAACAGTAAGTAATTATTACAGTGCGCAGCATCCAAATCCATATTCTGCAAATCTGGTCAGTGCAGACATTATTTTTAATTATTTTCTCACTCCAGTTTTTATAAATATCACCAATATGCTGAAAGGCCTATGCTGTTAAAAGGGTTTGTTTAATACATATTACATATGTCCTTGTACTCATAGCTACACGGTGCATTCACGCTGTCAGTCACCGATACTCATTACAATCTCCAGTCAGGTTTTTCAATCAGCAACAGCCCTGTTGTGACCATGTAGACTAATTTGAACAATGTGTCATGGAAGCTTCAGGATGATCCTCATGGCAATCCTCACTCACTCTAAGTGGATTAGCTACACCCTGGCTGTTATAAAACTCAATGTTTTATAACACGTTCCTACTAGCATAACAGTGTTTTATAGATCAAACTGTGATTCATCTTTATCACATTCAATCTGCACTTATGAACACACTGCTGATATGCAGTGTGATACTGTGATCAGATATAGAAAATTAACCGCTACAGCTTCCTCTTTTGTCTTGCAGACACATAAAATACACGCACACGCACGCACACACACACACACACACACACACACCATCATTATTGCATAAATTACAGATTTTTCTTTGCCACACATGCTCAGAATCATAAAAACTCTCATACACAAACTCACATAGAGATGCTGATTTGAGATAACAGGGCTCAGTCACAATTGAGTAAAAATAAGATGGCAGCATCCTTGTGACTAGGAAAAATTGGTGGTTGCTCAGTGATTGCATTTTTTTTGTTGTTCGAATTTTTAGTAGTTGGGGCGACCAACTCTCCATCACTTTTAATCATTAGGCGATTGCACAGGTGAGCTTTTGACTGCAATCACTCTCAGACAGATTGGTGAAGTTCTGCAAATAATTCCTGCCTAATTTATAAATGCTGATATATTGCCAACACTGCAATCAATCTGAGCCAATGAACACAACTCATCTATGTCTCTGTAATGGGGGACTCAGCTGAGCCGGTTGTATTCTGGTTATATTCCTATATAAAAGCATGGATGCCATTTTGCAGTTAAATTACTATCTTGCAGCAAATACAGTACGTGGCTATCTGTGGAAGAACAAATTTGCAACAGTTAATTGCTGTCTTATCACAAACAGATTGCATCTAATTGCCAATTTGGCCAATTGTAAACTGAGAGCAGACTTATTTCGTCTTATTGCCATTTTAACAGCATCTTAACAATCCAAAGTTGCTTTAAACATGGCAACTGACAGTGAATGGTCCCTGACCTGGTCCCTCTCTTCAAAGCAACCATTTCAAAAGCAAAGAGATTGCAAGTTCATTGCACACAATTGCAATAATTTTGGTCATGACACAGTCTCCAACCACTGTTTTCTCAAGTGTGACTGTAGCATTATCTAAGCTTAGGTCAATGCAGAAAATAAGATGGGAAGAAAATCCCTAATATTTCTATAGTAAAAAGAGCCCAAACTCTTTTCAGGGGCAGTTGAGAAGAGCTCCAAGCACGGCGCAGAAGATAAGACCCAGAATATCATCATGGCTATGAAGGAGCGCATGAAGATAAGGGAGAAGAACCGCCCTGAAGTGTTTGAAGTGATCCAGGAGATGTTCCACATCTCCAAAGAGGAATTCACAAGCCATCTGAAGATAGCCAAGCAGGCTGTGTTGGATGGGACCTCCAAGTGGTCTGCCAAAATCAGCATAACAGGTTAGCCCAATTTCTGATTTTACCACTAAGCTTGTCATCCACTAAAATTTGAAAAATGACTCATACTGTCACAGCAATGATATGGAGTTTTTAACTCTCATTTACACAACTCTCATTTGAATTGATGATAGTTTCTTATGTTCCAGTACTACTTTGTGCCACCCTTGGCCTTTATACCATGATATTTAAATCCCTTACTCCAATATCAAATCAACAAATCCATCACAGGCCATCTCCATCGATAAGCAGTGTTATTCTAATTAGTGTCAACCCATTAATAATCTCTGAAGCAAGACCACAAGCAAAAATCCACATTTAATTGTCTATAGAAATAGAAATTGATCTGGTAGTTTGGGGAGAGATAATATGCCGATAATACCCTGAGGGTTATTACTAGAGTTAGCACAATAAAAGATTTTTCGGGTCATCTTGTAGATGTTTGAGAAAGTAAGCCACAGATTCTGGTGTTCATCTATTATCTACTTTATTCATGTACCAAAGATGGACGTTATGTATTTTTGATAATGCTTGATTGTATTTATCCAGCTCCAATAAAAGCAAGTAAAAAGTTGAGCAGTGGGAGAGTTTATCAGGTTTGCCACGATGCTTGCCAAATGTTAAATGATGGCACAATAAGCACGTCTGAGAGGTTGTAATAAAGAGGCTATAACGACTTATTAGTATAGCTGAACAGTAATTTCTGCAGCTGACAGAGAGCTATATGTCTTTTTCACTACCGTGCTAATCGCTCTCACAGCTATACTGACAGAACTTTGCAGAATATACTTTGGAAATAAGACCCCTAAAAGCAGCACCTCAAGCTTTCTCACAGATGCCAGTCAAAAACGTCTTGCCCTGGAGTGCCATTTGACAGCATTTCACTGCATATTTAGATGGAAAATGTTTATTCAGCTGAGATGGTGGGCTAGGGGGTTAGGGGAATGAAGGTCACGGCTGAGGGGCGGAGTATCAGTTCTTTAGGCTACATAATGGCTAGGTTTATCATTTTGGTGTCTTGAAGGCAAAATTAAAATGAACCAATGTTTTCTTTTTCCTTTGTTAATTGGCCCTCTGAGTGAGAGGAAACAAAACTAAACAGCTAAACTAAACATTTATATATTTACATTTAATTATGGCTATGGTTCCCTCTTTGATTATATAACCTCAGCTGTGTATTGTGTATCGCTGTTTACAGTATCTTTTCTTTGTTGCAACACACACACACACACAAGACAAACTCCCCCCAAACAAACGATAAAGCCATAGGCATGAAACATAAAGAGCTGCTGTGCAGAAGTTGTAGCTGCAGGACTTGCTATTCTTTGCTGAAGTTAGTGCTAGACATGACTGTTGTTGTACGTTTAGGTTTATATCATCCTGCAAAGTGAATCTGGAACACATATTAAAATGCAATTACTGGGTTTAAAGATTTGTTCCATGTACATTAACAGGCCTCTGAAAGAAGGTCAGAAAGTTATATTTGTAATGTGACCATGGACAGCAATCCATCTCTTAGGCATCTGTGCCAGGTCCAGCTCATTTATTGCCCACCTTGCATTTCTCACAGTGTCAATACAGCAGAGAGAAATAGCAACAGAGAGGGTGAGGCGACAAATGAAGACGTAGGGAAAAACAGGCAGAGGCCTGGAGGAGCAGAAAAGGAGAAAAAGAAAAGGAGCAAAAGAGATGTGACAAAGACCCATGGTTACCTCGGCCAATTTTCCGGAGGGATTATTGAATAGTCCATTTTAGAATGTAGTCACTGAGTTGTTATTTATTTACTCTATCAGTCATTAGATAAAAACAGACTGTATTGACTCTGCAGGACAGACGGTGAGCACGGGCTGCTCTGTAGCTGCTGAATGTGCACAGTAAATTTGAAACTTTATCAGCAATAAACTAATTTTACACATGAAAGTGCTGAGCACCTCACTGTCAAACAAAGTTGCAATAAAGATAAAGTGTATATTTTTTTTCTTAGATTATCTCATAACAATGTTACGAGATACTGTTTCTTATGAAGGAGATATGCATCCAAATGTGTACTCAGTCTCCTCTGAGTCTGTTCTTCATGCTAAAAACGTACTTCATCTTTATGCTGCTGTATATGTCAAGCAGGCAGTATGGTAATGAGATGATCTTATTTCGCTGTTAAAGAGCTTGATAACAATGAATTTGTTTTCAAGATGATTAAATACTCAACAAAGTGTAAACTTAATCCTACACAGATACATGGGATTCACAGACAGGATGCAATAGTTTTATAAACAGATCTACTTAGCATAGTGGCATAGTTACCTTGAGTAAAAGTAATTTAATTTCTGATTACTGATTACGGCTTTAAAAAGTAACTTAGTTACTTTACTGATTACTTAAATTTAGAAGTAACTACATTAGATTACAAGGACTTGCCGGGACTTACTCTGTAAGTTTAAAAATGCTCAAATGAGGTTAATGACACCCATTTATGGTGATCTTCCCTCAGACGGATTTGTGGTACTTTTGTTATTATTTGGGAAATGTACAGAAGTAACTGTGTAAAACTTGAACATAGTGAATTTAAAACCCTGTTCATAACATCTTCAAACGAAATATTAAGCCATGTCTGGGATTGACTTCTTATATAAAAAAGGTGTGAGGGCAGCGGGTTTATTTGCCATTGGGTAGTTTTAACAAGTACCTTGTCTAAAGCATACATATGACCCCTTTACACATCTGTCACATATGTCTCAGACTTCTCCTTTACTACAGGATGCATTGAATTTTGAGTGCCCCTGGAGCAAGCATGCAGGCCATGGCTCCCCAAACCTCTCTGTTATGCCCACCAGTTCCTGTCAGCATTGAGCTGAAGGATATATGTGTACCCTGAATTATTTAGACTGTCACTTATGCATATTTAATGCTGCAGTGTCCTTTTTCCCTTTTATGGCATGGTGAAATACTACTGTCTCTCCTTCGCTGCACCTTCCTCTGTGTGCGAAAGTAAGATTCAGAATCAATGAGCTTTCTCTGAAACCAAGCAGTGGGCATAAACACAGAGGTGGAAACCTCATATAGTCTGGATGTAGGAAGGGATAATCCATAGACAACACATACAAAAAACAATGAATAATGGCTGTTGTCAAGGAGCCAAAGATCTGCTTTGTTGCACTGGCTGTTGCAGGCGGAAGAAGGCAATACAAGTATTTCTTTTAAGTACTGCACGTTAGTTGGAATGTGAGAAATGTGCAGCTTTTCAAGCAGACACTGCAGCATGTCCTCAGTGCCTAAAAGACTTGCAGGAACGAATGATATATTCTATATGCTCAATTAATCAATTGTTTTAGAAACACCATCTTAAATACAGTCCTGCTCAAGAGGGCATATTTAACCAATGTTATTTATGCCAGACAGCATTTCGCAAGACAAGGAAAAGTTTCAAAACCACATCATATTTGCAGTTTGTGGTACTTAAATGACCCTCCACTGATTTCCAGCTGTCTCCTGTCTCCAGTCATGAGTGCACAGGGTTTGCAGGCCAAGGATAAAACGGGCTCCAGCGACCCTTATGTGACCGTCCAAGTGGGCAAGACCAAGCGCAGGACGAAGACCATCTTTGGAAACCTGAACCCAGTCTGGGATGAGAAGTTTAACTTGTAAGTTCTCTCTATAAATTTGACCTCTGACTGACTAGATAATCTTAAGTAAGATTAAAAATGATCTGTTCAAGAGAAATCTTAAGACATCTTCTTAAGACATTTTTTTATTATTACTGACACTTAATAGCTCTGTTATAACATTTCACACACAGCTGCACTACAGGCATTCATTAAGGCAAATAAAGCAGGTCACAAAATGAAATGAATGAAAATGAAAAGCTTTACTGCTTTAATTGAATGCAACTTATAATTTTTCTCCACTTTGCTGATCAAGCTTGTTGTGAAAGTAATGTAATTCTCTTGGATCACATGAAGCAAATTTACCTTAGCTGGCCTGTTTTAAAAACTCAAGCAGAGACAATAGGCATCAAAGGTTATCAACTTTGGCTGTTAACCCAAGTTTTCTTTCATACTCCATAAAAGATGGCTTTAGTACTGTCACTTGAAACAGTGGACTGTTGTTCTGCCCAAATTTGACTGATATCAGGCCGCCTCCAATGGAGCAAGAGCAGAGAAAATAAGACATTATTGCAGCAAAAAGCATCACTGTTACTGCAAATTAAAAAAAAAATGCTGGCAGAAAATCCTTAATCGTGTAATGTTTTAAGTTTATATTTACCACTCAGTATACTCTCAATGCCACTGTTTATTTTTAATTTATCTACTGCACATTAGAGTTTGCCCTTTGATAGACTGGGGCCTGTCCAGGATGCACCCTGCCTCTCGCCCCATGATAGTTGGGCTCGAAGACCCCCGTGACCCTGAAATAGACAGTTGCTTAAGAAAATGGGTGGAAATTAGAGCTTTTAAACTTAAAACCAGAACTGAAAACAGTTAAATTTAAAAAGAAAAGTGCGCTTTTCACTTAGAAGCTGCAAAGCTTAAAATCGGTACTTGCCAGTAGTTTTTAGCTGTTGTGTTATGCCTCAAACACCAGATAGATGGCTTCCTGCCTCAAAACAGTGAAGATAATAAGAGCAAAGGCATCTAGAAGTGATTTGTAAATACTCATTATGCAGCTAGTGGTCAAATATTTGGGCTATCTATTAAAACTAATAGAAAAATTATGTGGACAAATAATTTGACTCAAGTATATGGCCCCAGCCCACTGAGCTTCAGCAAAGCAATATACTTTGATTTATTTATTTTTGTTTAACTGTAATCCTCTGTGTGTAGATGGGGTACTATTAAAGTATCAAAGGGGGGTTTGTGATGTTGAGTTCAAACAGAAAGAGCAGCTAATGGCTTCCTTTTCCCCATTTATGCCAACACTGAGTTTTCCAGCATTTTTTTTTTATCTTTCCCTGTGACACTCATTTGTTACACTTTTCATATAAAGTCAAAGTATGTTTTAAATTCTTCTATGAGGACTACTTAGTGTACAAATATTAAATATACTTTTGTAAATTTCTAGCATGTATGCGCATTTCTGACCTCCTGAGATTTTCTGAATGTGTGTGTGTGTGTGTGTGTGTGTGTGTGTGTGTGTGTGTGTGTGTGTGTGTTTCAAAGACAAGGCTTCACACCTGTAATGAGACTCCAGTTGTGGCTTTAATAAAACT
>VUQJ01026761.1:0-11959 GCA_015108635.1 Andinoacara biseriatus
TTTTTTTTTTTAAAGCTTTTCTGATTACACACAACTTATATTTTCCCTCTTATTTCACCAGGTCATCCATCCATCAGTTTGCGCCAACAGGCTCTCTGTCTGCATGTCTGCAGCAAACCTTCTCCTCCAGAGCTGTGGAGTGTGACAATGGTGTTTGTTTCCTGTCCATCAAACGCCATTATCACACTAAATAGCTACAGTGTGAAAAGCACCTCGGTGTAAGCCTTCACTTCTGGGTTTGAGTGGTTGGGTTTTTTTTTTTGGGTTTTTTTTGGCGTTTCTTTGCTTTTGTGTAATCCCTCATTTACACTGTAAAGCATGACCAGCTGTGGCGATAGTTCTGGACACATTACACCCGGGCAGGAGAGGTGGAGATGAAAATAGACATTTGGCATGTTCATGCATCATATGTGATGCCGAGCCTCTGAGTGTGACCCACTTTCTTTTGCATTTGAGGTGCTGGAGACCTAAAAATGGGTCCGCTTGGTTGACTGCGGCAGGCTTTGTCGCTAATGTTTTCAACATTTAATGCACATTTGTCTTTTTGTGTGCCATAAATAAAGTTGTTTTTTTTGTCTGTTGCTGAAGAGGGGATGTCTGCACCTTAGCCATTAACACATGAGCTTCACATTTCACACATGCATTCAATCCCAACCCGTCAACAAACATATGCAGGCATTTATTCATATATTCCATATGGTAATGATGGCCACCACTGTCTTTTCATACCTGTCCTAATACAAAAAATCTGAGTTGACTACATGTAAAAGAGGGGTTTTGTATAAAGACTGTTGACTAGCTGGAATACTACTGAGATCATATGGCCTCTTGATGTCAGGTTGATTGGGTTCATACTGCATGTCTTTCCCTTTACATATGGTTAATATAGATTCCTGGAAGATTGCTAAACCAGCAAAATCTAACTCAGAAATATTGCAATGTTTGACATTCATTGTAACAAGCAAGAAAATGAGCAAGATAACCTGATCAAAACAACTAAGATTAAACTGGATACATGTTCATCAAATATCCTTACCACCCATTCATACAACCTACTTTAAAGGCATTTCCTCTAATCAATAAATTAAGTCCATTAATTTAATGAACTAATAGTTTGAAAATATCCCAGAAGTAGAAAAAACAAGAGAGCTCATTGCAGCTCATCAGTCAAGCAATCTAAGACGTCACAGTTCATTAACGATCTCAAGTGTTCCTTAAATGACTGCAGTTTTCCAAGAACTGCTAAATACAACTCACAGGCTCCCTTCATTAAACTAAAAATGCTGACGTGTTCAACAAGAAAAAAAAAAGTTGAAACAGCAGCTGCTGCTTCTGCTACATTTACTACTTTTGGAGTCTCTTTAAATGATCTGCTGAAATCCAAAAGTTTATAGACACTGTCCACAAAACTCTGCAGGTGTAAGTCCAAAGTGACTCAAGTGAATCGCTAAAAATGTCTCCATTTCAATTGGTAATCAAACCCTTAGCCCAGCATTCTCCTCCTGTTACGACTTCCCCTTCACCGTTGGCCCAAATGTTTTTTTCTTGGGTGCAGCAGAGATTTGGGTTTTGGGTTTTGGAGCAGATGCTGGCTTTTTGGCTTTGGGCTGCAGAGATTTGAGACCTAGCATCTCGCAGTACATGTTGCACTGATGCAAGGCTTTAAACTGGTCTATGAAGGAGGTGCCACAGTTTCCTTTGAATCCCTTATATCTGCAAGGAAAAAAAATATTAAGAGATCATGGAGTGTAAATTGTCAGTTTGAATGCAGAGTATCTTTGGTCTCAAAAAAATAAAACAAGTAAATAATGTAAAATACGCACCCTTTCTTACAGGTGGCTATTCCCACATCAGTAAGTCTCATGCCCACTCCTGAAAAGAAACATGAGATTGATGTTTAGGTTTCTAGGAAAAATAGTTCAGTCAAAAAAAAAAGATTTTTTTTTCCCCCTGACCTTGCATGTCAGTAACCAGCAGGTTGCCCTCTGTGTTTTGGTAGACCCAGTGCTGGAAAGCACAGCATTTCTGTCCAGCCTCAGAATCACGCCTCATCAGGTTGATCTCTTTGCCGTCCTTGACTGAATATTTAACAAAGTCACCGATCAGCTCTTCTTCCAGCGTGGCGTAGGGGATGCCATTCGACGGACGGTGAATCAGGTAGATGGGAATTATACTGGTGAATTCAACAAACAAAGCAGCTTCAATTAAAAGAGCATCAACATGGTGAGGAAATTATGTTGAGCTTATAAAACGTATCACTCACTCTGGGACATCTCCGAAGGCTCCGGTGGACTGAGCAGCAGTAGTGTAAGCTTTGATGTACTCTCTTGCTGTGTTCTGGACCTGACACTCCTACCGAGCAACAACAGCAACAAAAAAGTCAGTCTGCAAAGTGATGTGGGAAAATTATTTCTCTAGTCGGCATTTTCTGTATTTAACAACTGTGCATATGATATGATCAATAACAGAGGCACGGCTCTAATTAGGCGCTCCTGTGCTCCTTCACCTCCCCTCAACTCCCCTTCTCCTGTCACTCCCCCTACACACACACACACACGTTCATGTCAACAGTGACAAAATGGTAGAATGTTCACGTCCAACATGGCGGAATGAAAAAAAAAAAAAAAGCTTTTCAAAGGGGTTTAAAGACAGTCGGTAAGTTATGTCAATATATCAAAAGGAGGCTTTTAAATACTCAGGTTAGCTTAAGTTACTAGGAGTAAAAGAACAGCTCTCTGTTCTGCAACTGTGTGCTGCAGTTACAATATAACAGATCATAACAAGAAAAATAAGAAAACTTGTAATAATTTGTTTAACCAAATGGTGAATCATAAAACAGATAAATTATAGAAGAAATTATAGAAATTATAAATATATAAAAATTCTAGAAATGATAGAAGAACGCCTGTAATAGAAGTCTTATATATTATAAGTCCATGAATAAGCACACATGAACCCAGTAAACCTTGAGAGGGTGCGGTTTGTGTGTCTGAGCGTGCGTGTGTGCGTGCGTGCATGTGCGTGGTTTTTAGGGGAGGGTGAGGGAGGGGGGAGCGCCTAAAAATGTGTCCGCATACATCTCACAAAGAGTATAGCTGCACCCCTGACAGGCACAGTAGGTGGTACCGAGACCATTAGCTGTCAGATAATGTGGATTACTGTGTTTAATTGCAGTAAAAACTGTCCCATTGGTCGTAAGGGGAAAATTTATATTTTGCCCGACTGGTTGGAGGTTGATGGTAGTTGCTGTGAAATCAATTGTAGGCCCAGAGACCAGTCAGTGACCTCCTGGCAACCATCAGTTGATAGAGAGAAATGGGTATTCTCATTTTGGCCAAAACTTCCTTTCAATTGCTATGGTCACTAGCATATTGCCATAGGTGCTCACAATAACATGGAACTCATCTGTAAATGTGCAACCTTCAGTGATGCAGCACAACTTTTACTCTGATTCTCATTTGCACGGCACTTTTTCAAAGTTTTCAACTGCACAGGTAGTGGTTAGCAAGTCTTTGCAGACAAGTCGGCATCTTCCACGACTGCAGCAATCTGCTAGCAACCAAAGTAATCACAAAGAGGTTTTTGGTGAAGCAATCTCTTTGCAACTGATTTCACCAAGCAACAGCCAGCAATCACACCTGAATCAGTCAGGAAATGTACATCTTTCCCTAGCCATGTGTGCATGACATCACTGGAGAAACCTCTCTAACAAGGTGTGCTTACCCTAAAGTTCACTCTGCTTTATCCCATTTTTTGACTCCAGTGGAGACCATCATTTACAAAATAAACCTCATGTTCTGCTCGGAAAGATTTGAAACCAGTGACTGAGGCTATAATCCATCAGGAAAGCTTGTGAGGTCATAGAGTAAGAGAGATGAAGGCTGTTTTCTCATAGTCTTCTGTACTATCAGCAAAGACTAACTGTGATATTCTCACCTCTGCAGCCAAGGTAAAGTTCTTCTGAACGAGCTCGTCGTTGTTCTTGGTCCCATAGCTGATAGCATTGTGCACTTTGAGCACACAGGAGTGACCTGGCACTAACAAGGGTATCTGACCCGCTTGCAGCTTGGTCCGGAAAGCCCGCCGATGCATCCCCTCCCCAAAGTGTTCCTTTTCAGTGATCATACTGATAGGATGGCTGTCTCCAAAGTATTGGTCAGCTAGGAAATCCTCCTTGAACAAGAGTCTGGAGCAGTGGGCATCCTCTTCTTCACTGCTAACCTCTACAGGGGCAGCTGGGGGAAAAAAAAGACAAACAGTGTGTCATCCAGAATGTCCTTTTAAAGCTCAGCTGTTTAAATTAATATGCTACATTTCTGGATCCCAACTTACATGAAATGGTTTTTGGAGCTGGAGGGATGACAATCTCACTGAGCACTGTAAAATAATGCAATAATGCAGTTTTCATTTAGATAGTTCACTTTATACTTACAAGAATGATCTCTATAGATGATATTTTTTTTTACCTTCATATGTGAGCAGGTAGTCCAGGCTGACTGACCCATGTAAGCTGCTAAGCTGACAAAGGTATTTGCCCAGATCCTTGTGAGAAGCGTTAGTGATGGTCAGTGACACCCTGCTCTCATCCCCTGCACTTCGGACAAAGGTACAGTGTCACTTAGTGGAATAAAATTTCAGAATGTGATGGGCATAAAATTGGGAACCACTGCTAAAAAGGAGTTTTACATTTAAATAAAGGTGCACATTATTTTGTTAACATAATCTCATTACAGGGCACACCAGGAGAGTGATTGGAGCGAAGCACAAATTTATATATGGGATCTTGCTTCAATCTCATGCTCAGACATGAAAATTGGAGGGAGTGGCAGTAAGACCCCATGTGCAGAAGAAATCAAACACACCCAGACACAGAAGGAGGACCTGGGTCGCTAAGTAGCTTGTAGATACCCCATTGTAGGCAAGTTAAACCAGCTTAAAAAAATCATCAGTAT
Organism: Andinoacara biseriatus; assembly: GCA_015108635.1. Classification (NCBI taxonomy): domain Eukaryota; kingdom Metazoa; phylum Chordata; class Actinopteri; order Cichliformes; family Cichlidae; genus Andinoacara; species Andinoacara biseriatus. The sequence goes on from VUQJ01026761.1 coordinate 4,953, forward strand.
TGCAATCACATGAAGGTGATAAGAGTTACCTTCTTTTGATCTCAGCCAGGATAGTACCGCCTCTGCTCCAGGTCACAGTGTAGTCAGAGGAGACAGCAGCAAACTGACACCACAGGCACAGGCTCTGGGCGTCACCACTGACTTGTACCGCCTGGATAGGCTTTACCGCCTTGTGTTCTGCAGATATTACCGTAGGCTTTAATTATGCTTTGTGAAATTTGTGTTAACATGCAGAATAGTAGCTGTTTAATCAATTCCCATACCTTCCTTGGGTGGGATCATCTGTTTGACCACTTCACTGTACGCCTTCTTACGAGTTCCTCCAACATCTGCCTTGAGCTCATCTCCCTTTGCTTTTACTGGCACGTCTGACTTTGGTAGTTTAGACTCCAGAATACTGACAATCTTCCCAAACTTGTCCCCTGACAGACGTGGCCTTTTAACAATATCATCATTCAGAGGACTTGTGAAGTTTTTAGGCTGGTGGTCCTTATTTTCTGTAGGATGTGGAGGTTGTTCTCCCTGTGATGCTTTAGCCTCTGGTTGCTGCGACTTTATTTCAGCAACATTTGGCTGATCACTTTCCCTTTGAGCTTTGCCAGCTTTGACACCCAGCTTAGATTCGAAAAGCTCGATTCTTCCTTTTGCAGTTTTTGATTTTGCTCCATTCTCCGCTTCAATCAGCGGCTCCCCTGATGATGTATTCTGACCGTGTTTCTTTTTCTTCTTGCCATGTGGCTTGCCTGTTGCTTTCTCGGCTACCACACTCGCCTCAATAACCAATGTAGCCTCCTTGACTTCACATTTAATTTGACTGTTCTCACTGCTATGATTTTCTCCAATAGTAGGTTGAATTTCTTGCTGGTTGGGTGTCTGCTGGGTGGAAACATGGTGACATTTGCTTTCCTGTTTTTTGGATGCTTGCGTAAAATGATGATGACCCGCTGATTTATCCTTTTTGGAGCGCGTGGTCTTCTGGGTTTTGTGAGGCATCTTTTCAGCTGTTTTCTGATTCAGCTCAACCTTTTCTGATTGGACAGGTAAGGGTTTTACAGGCTTGGAGACAAATGGATCAAATATATCTAAAGTGATGCATGCAATGTGTTTCTCTTTTAAGATGAAGAAATTATCTGAAGGGATAACTATCAGGTTTTCTAGTTGCCTACTGAAGTCGTCAATCTCCTCAAATATTGTCTTTCTGGTGAGGAAACAGTCTGCGGCGTCACTAGCGTTCAGCTCCTCTAGTCCCTCTGGTGAAGATTTCTCAGCAGTCTTTGTTGTCGTCTGCTTTTCATGAATCAACTGCTCATCGCCTTCCAGAGATGGTTTGTCAGTAATTCCATCCAGGGTTGGCAAAAGAGCACACTGTCGTACGTGATCGCAACTGTTGTTATTGAGAGAACCTTTCGCACAAATCTGATCTCCTTCCAAATGTTGGTTTGTCCTACAGACAAGGGAAGGGCCAATACTGACTGGAGCTAAGGGCATAATAAATGTGGGACTGTCCCTCTTTGGCTCCACCTGACATGCTCTATCAAGGTCTGGCAAAGTGTCACTAGACACTTGGTTGTCAGTATTAAAATGCCAGCCAGGTTGCGTGTCTCCACCTGATGCGTGTGAGTCCGCGGTGAGGACACTAAAATCAGTTACGGTTTGGTTTTCTTCCCAATCGACCTCAGCTTGCCCACAGCTCCGTTTAGCTTCGTGCTCGGTCACTGATCCCAGCTGCACGAACCTGCGTTCATCTGTCACTTCACGCAGTCTATCTCCAACGGGCTGATAATGACAAGGACAAAGAATGATAAAATGTTAGCTGAAATTTTAATAAACTGTTACTTCTGTAACTGAGTTTACTTACGATTGAGTCTATGGCTGCACATAGATCAGGTAATTACATTAAAGACTAATCAAACATTTTTCTTTTTAGCACATACCTTTCTATAGACCCACAAATCAGATGTTTATAAAACAGCATGCTTCGAGACCCAATCCACCAGTCCATACGTCCTGCATGCAACTGGCACCTTGACTTTCAGTGTTAAAGACTGTACCTCCTGCTGCACTTTGCACACCTAAGCCAATCAAAAGCAGTGTCCTAGCCCCAAGAACCTGTAAGGGTCCTGATCCTGGCTTTTTAAAGGAGATGTGGTGGAAATGGGTGTGTACGAACAGAGAGAAAGAGAGAGAGAGGGTCCTGTTTCAGTTTTCAGCTGTGCTCTCCTCTCACCCTGACACGCCAAGGATGCATGCTATTATCACTGGACTCTCAGCTATTATTAGGTGCCATTTCTGTCCATCCGAAGTTTTCCTCTTAGGCACTCCTTTTCCTTCAACACACACAGCTGTCAGTCTTTGAGATGGGAGCCAAACAACTTATCCAATCAAGGCTGGGTGCAAGGACTCGGTTGAAAACTGAATGGCTCCAATCCAAAGCAAGCCGACAATACTCGTGAGCCTCATGTGCGGTGACATGCATGGATTTTATATTCAGCGCAACTCATGACTGCCTAGTGATATTAAAGGTATGACAAAACCGACAAGGACAAAAGCAGGAATGTCTTTTAACTTTGTGGCTGTGTTTCAAAAGGGCATGACCGATTTATCTTCTGGCCAGCAATTTGGAGATGGTCGCTGCTCTCTCTAGTGTGAAGTGAGAGCCATCGTGCAAACAGACACACTGGAAAAAGTTGCACACATCCCCGAAGAACAATGGCAAAATATTATGTAATATTTCATGATGGTTTCACTTCAAGCTAAGCACAAACTTTCACCTCTCAAGTGTTTAAATATCGACCTTCTTACCTCCTTTGTTATTAAATCTGTAGAAGGGTCCAAATCTGTATCTTCTATTATACTCAGTATGACTGGGTCTTTTTCATTGCTGATGAAACTTTCTGTCTCCAAGGACTCTGCATAATCATCAAACAGAGAGAGGTTCAGATCAGCAGAAGTAGATCCAGGCATCAATGTCACCACAGCTGCATCTGTGGTGTTTCCTCCTGGAGAGGCCACCGTCACGCCAAGTGAAACCCTGGATGAATGCCGGAGAGTGGTGCACGGGGAGCGCTTGTCTCCTTGTGTGGGGGGTGTTGCACCTTCCTTGTCATGGAGTTTCAGTCCTGTAGATTCGAAGCACAAAGAGAGAGAGCCTTGCCCAGAGTGGATGGAGCTCTCTGATATGTTTTGTGCTTTTAGAGGTTGATCCTGGACTCCCATTTGTGCCTGAGTTGCTGTTTGTAGATTGCGTCCTTGCTTTGCAGTCTCTGTTTCTGTAAGTGTATTTACCTCTGATAGCGCCTGTGTCAAAGCATCTATCTCAGCCCCTATTTCTGAAAAGGCTGATGTGAAGTCCTCTGGTGGAGCCACGATGATGTCAGTCCAATCTGAGAGTGCAGTTGCCCAGCTGTCCACTGATGACCATCTCTTAACTGGTGGCCCCCAACCTTTGGTGTCATCGCCGGTCCAGCCAATCCCCTCCCTACCTTCAGGGTTGTAATCTGACACCTGTGTCTCTCTTGGGGAAAAAGACAAGTCACTGGTATGAGAGAGATCTCCTTGCATCACAGAGTGATGTGTCTTGTCCCAATCATCCTGACCTTCTGTATCATCACCTGTCAGATACTGGCGTGCGTCCTGCCAGAGCTCAATGGGACTGTTGCTGCGCTGGAGGGTTATTGCAGCGACCCGCGCTTTTCCTCGTCTCACATCATTTAGAGACGTAAAGCTTTCCTCCCAAGCATCTGCAGCAGGTGTTCTCAGCCCCAAGTGTTCACTCACGTCTCCCTCGTTATTCTCGGTATATTGTTTCTCACAAGAGCTGTGATGACATTCTGTCACGTCTGATGAATCGCACATCACCACTTGCTTATCACAGTCATGGTTCACTTGTTCCCCACTTGTTTGTGATAAGGACTGGTATTCAGGACATTTAATCTCATGGGAAGCTACATTTGGGCTCAGGATGAAGTCCTGTGTGTCACTTTCAAAGATATAAAGATCTGACAAAGGCACAACAGCCGTTTCACTATCTGAACTGTCTTTATCTGATGACCTTAATAAAGGAGATCTGTTTTCAGAGGTGATGCTGGGACTGGAGAAGGGGACAGTGACAGACAGCTCCATCAAACCCTCAAGTGAGACTGCCCCAAAAGATTCAAGTGGAGTATTTCCTTGTATGGCAGAAGAGGAAGCAGATTCAGACTGGGGTAAAATGAGGTTCTGAGGGAGGTGAGGTAATAAAGGTGATATTGTTTCTGATTGGCTCAAAAAGCACTGAACCCTGCCATTGTCATCCTTTGGTGAAGCCTCTGAGCAAAGTGAAAAATGCTCTGACATGCTATAGGTGGATGATAATGACTGAAAGCTGTCTGGTTTTGCAGAAAAATGTTGCGTGGATTCTTCAGTGGTGTCTGCAAAAGTGGACACAGCCTCTGTTCCTGGTTCTTGTGCAGAGCGCTTGTTTGCTGTGGGACCGTGCATATCAGGGTCAAAATCCACAGACTGGCTGTCTGTGAGAGCCAGAAGATTTTCACTGTCTGTGCAAGGATGTGACACATCCATCGGGACTTCTAGTCGAGCGTCTCGGGGTGTTTGTCAGAAAGCTGACTCTGCTGCCATACAGCAACTTGAGGTCGACAAAGATTTTTGTACAGTGACAGATTTTTTTGCTTCTCGATTTTCTGTCATTATTCCTTCCCACAGTACAACTGGATCCTTATGTTTGTTTAGTTTGGTATCTGCAAAGTGACACATGAGGTTAGCAGAAAATTCAAATATATCACAGTTAAACTGCAAAAGTGGAAATGAGAATCTCTGGCTTGAGTATTATGTTTGAAGTATTTGGAGCAAAAATCCCCGTCTCCCTTTAGTTGTCAGTTTGTGTGCTTATCTGAGCTGCGGGAGATGATTCAGTCAGTGGCATGTTGCATCTATTTCAAGGACGTTTAAGACATACTTGACATATCTTATCAACAGGAAGCCTTCCTACTATTACTTTGTTGCTGTTAAAGATGTCTGTCTTGTGATACTTTTATTTTTTTATTGCCAGCAAAGGATTACACTCTTTAAAGTCTTCTGTCCTGGACAGCCAAGAGGTGGTAAAATGTGCACTGCCTCTATTACCAATAGATTAATATCTAGATTTGATTTACCAGATATCTATCTATCTATCGCAGTTAAAGCTCTACACATTTGTGTAATTTCATCATTGTATATCAATACCTTACTGTTATTTTTCAGATTACAGCAGCAATTTTTTGGTGCCTCTACGTGACTTTAACACCGTAGATGCACTCTAAAAATGCCATTACAGGCAATCTGTCACACGTGCAGTGGACGTACATGAAGTGTTGATGGCAGAGACTTTAAATCATGTACACTGAAATATAGATTTCAGGAGGGGAGGTAGTGGCACAGACACTGGAAAAATACCAGAACATCTTTACCCGTGACCTGCATTTGTCACATTCATTCCTGCTGCACGGAAGGCCGGGTCTCAGAGCCCTCCGCCTCACATGTTTACTGTGAAATTCAAATCCCGATTACTCTGAGTATATTCCATATGACGTTAAAATCAATAAAATCAGTTAATAGCATCCTGTGATAAATGACCTTAACACCAACCCTAGTAAATTGCATTTTTCCTTGATCTCTTTGATTTGTCTCATGCCTAAAGCCCACATTTAGACCTAATTAAGCTACGATAGTCCTTTTCACGCTTGGACATTGATTAGTGTATCTATATTTTGAATGCCCTGCTTGAAAAGCTCAAGGACCTGAACAAAGCTTTGAAAACATCAGCGCCTCAAAATGTGAGAGCTCCTTGAAATGAGGGAAATGAAAACATTAGCGGATGAATTCTGATTTTTGACCAAGCGTGTCATGCGTCTCGTGCGCCACAGCAGAGCGTATGTGTCCACCTATCCAGATGAAGTGTGACTGACCGCGTTTGCCATTCCAAAGAAAACCACAAACAAATGTCTAACAAGTCATGGCACAGATGAATCAGAGCTGATAAAAGTATAACTATTACTCAAGGCGTTAAAACAGTTGTCTATTTTGTGAGGGGGATTTCCAGCCATGCAAGTAGTACGTACCCTTTTCATAGTTGTTTGGTTGAGAATATAGACCTGTGATATAGGACTTCAGTATGAGCACAGGCAGAGCTGGCAGTCTCGGGGTGTGAGTCTATTTTTAAATGTTGTCCCCCACAAGTACAAAGTCGGTTACCTGATATAGTGGACATGTGCCGATCGTGAGCATCTAACACTCGATATCTATATTTACAGGCTGTTTAAATGATGGCCTACTTTACAGATGGAAAACTTGAGTTGTGGTTGTTTAATTGTCTGTTTGATTTCATGTTTAATTTAATTAAGTCTCTAAGTCTGTTGTAGAAAAGAATTTGGGAAAAAATAAAGACACGCATCTAAAACTCTGCTAAATACAAGTCAGCTAATAGGTTTACAGCAGTATTTCAAGAAATTATAATGTACATACAATAAAATGCAGCATAAAGGTGTTGTTTTTTTTAAAGTTATTTTAATCTAATAAAATCTCTCTCTGATTAAAATGTGCTAGCAGCAAACCTTTAACAATGAGGGTCATATTCCCTGAGATATTAACACCCCTTTAACTACTCTGGCAAAGCAACAATACCCTGTTGTCGGGGGTGACTGTCCAGCCACAGTAGTACACAGTTAGTTACACAAGAACACGGTAAAACAGGATCTCTTAAACATCACTCGTGTTGTTTCACATCTTCAGACCAAATCATTTTCTCTCTTAGTTACTCCTTCCCAAACTCCCATCTTTAAGGGAAGGACAGATTTATAACTGAGTGCTTCAAGGCTGTTGCATCATCGTCATCCCTGCAACATCTGAGAGGACGGGAACGGCTCATTTTACTGTTTTCAAATCAGCACATTGTAAATAGTAGCTTCACAGCAGGCACCATATAACAAAACAATAATACATCAACCATAAAAAAGAAAAAAAAAAATCTATAT
>VUQJ01026762.1:0-10115 GCA_015108635.1 Andinoacara biseriatus
CTGAAAAGAAACCTGGGGTTGTTCTTATTTTCTTCAATTAATGATGAATAGTAAGAAGTCCTAGCTTTACGGAGGGCTTTTTTATAGAGCAGCAAACTCTTTTTCCAAGCTAGATGAGCATCTTCTAATTTATTAAGACGCCATTCCCTCTCCAGTTTACGGGTTATCTGCTTTAAACTGCGGGTTTGTGAATTATACCACGGAGTCAGGCACTTCTGATTTAAGGCTTTCCTTTTCACAGGAGCCACAGTATCCAAAGTCGTACGCAGTGAGGAAGTAAAACTATTGAGGAGATGGGTTTCACTGTTAGTTCTGCTTTATTTCTAGTCGAGTTTGGGTTCCTATGTTTCTGGCGTTGTTGAGTTTTGTTATCTTTTATTTAGCAGATATTTGCTGGTTGGTTCCGTTATGATTATATTCTCAATTTTAGCTCTTGCTACCTTTGAAATGTAGTTTCAGTTGGTTGGCGTTATAGTTTCTATTTAATTCCTCAGGTTATCATGTCTCCCAGTTCTGTGTTCTGTGTCCCGCAACTTCCTGTTTTATTTTAGTAGTCCTGTACCTCATATCTTGTATTTTTTGTTACTTTAGTGTCATTATCTTAATTTTTTTCAGGTGTTTGGTGTCTCCACTCATTACCGCTTAGTGTTCTTTGTTAGTGTTAGCATAATTAACAAAGGTTAATTTTCTGTTCTTTAAATTGACCTTGTGAGTCCTGGATTTGAGTCCTTTCCTGCTCCCTGCTTCAAACCATGAAAGCTTAATAAGAAAGAATCTTAAATTGTCACATACAGTAGGACTAAATCATCTCTTGGGCTCAGCCGCTGTCTGATATTGAGAATCTATATGTTGAAAATCCGTTGCATGTCCTCGCCCTCAGCGGAGGGGGCAGCTTGGCTGCAGGTTGCTGTTTGAGTTAGTAGCAGCTCAGGTGTGAGATGCGCAAAGTTGGAACAGATGCTTCCACTTTAATTACCTCACAAAGAGCTAACTTTCCTGTGATGGAGGAGACGCCAACACAGCTGGGTCCTGATGGATGCCAGGGCGCAAATAACGCGTGTCCACAAACACACACAAACAATCACGTTTCACATGTGCAGAACCAGATATATTCAAATATATATTCAAATGTATTCATTAGATGTTAAATGTCAAGTGAGCTAATCTGGGGGATGGGATTTCTGGCACTTGTGATGAAGAATGGGAATCTGGAACGTAAAGGAAATCATATACAGGACGGTGGTTTTAAGCAGAGGGCGAGTGTGAGGGCTGGAAAAGGCAACGGCTGACTGTCAGCCAATCCCAAGGCCAGAGAAAAGTTGTCAAAGTCAAAGCTGAATGATAAAAAGAGGGCGGTATTCATCATGACTTTTTTTATACATTCATTTTGTTTATTTAAACCAGTGTGAATCCCAATATAACACCGATACTAAATAATGAGACGTTACATGACTGGTATTTATACCTTAATTAATGATCAAAATTATTTTGCAATCTGTCATATCCACGTTTTGCATATGTTCTACTAAACTGAAACTTCCATAAACCCCTGCTATTCTCATTGTGTTTGTGTACCAAGTGTATTAACCAGACATTTATTCATTTTTCTGTAATTAAAAGAGTGCATCAGTTAGTACATATATCATAGTTTTTTTTAAATTAGCAAACTATCTTACTGTTCCTTGACAACCAGGACTTTGGAATTCCTTTCTGATCCTACCAAAGAAAATACGATCATTTACTGTGTTCATTCATGTGCACTGAAATTGTTTTTCTTGCTCTGAAGGATTATCATCTGATAGAGGAATTATGTGTTCTGACTTGCGTCCTTATCTTGCTATCTGTGTATACAGGTTTGCAGTATCATTATTGTAGGTACAACTGTTTTATACCATTATGATTTTGCTGGAAATCAATTTAGATTACCACCTTAAACACAAGCATTTCACTAAATAATGCTCAGATGATACTGAAGAGAAGTTTGGTACCATAAATGGCATCGCACAACTCCACAGATGTTCTTCATAAACAGAAGATGGGATCTAGGAATTGCATATCTTACACAGTAAACAACAGATTTCTTGCACCCACCTCATTAACCATTCACCCAAGTGAAGTTGGTATATACAGCAACAAGCCACATTATTAAAGTGGTGATTAACAGGGATTGCATTATTAGAATGCAATGCTAGGAAACATTGGATTCCAGTTTGATAAATACTAACCACATCCACCAAATACCACCAACCGAAACTGCAGATGAAGCAAATCCATCCAATCTACAGATGCACAGGAAGATGCACAAACCATTGATTCCTTACACCACAACCCCAAAGCTTTCGGCACTCGAGGATTGTCTTTATTTTCACCCCAATAGGGTCCCACTTGTACTGTGTGTTAAGACACAATTGTAATGTTATTCAAAGATGCCACGAGTAACAGCGCTGCATGCATAACTCAGTAATACATAGATCGGCACTGACGTGCAAATTCTGCACCATATTAAATTGAGTGTGATTCCCACAAATGTGCAAATGTCTTGGTTTCAAATTCTAATTTGAAACAAAGATGTGGATACCTGAGGACATCTGTAATGGTAGGACAATTGTGCTGTTTCTTATAGATGTTTCTCATCATTAGCTGTCTACACAAGCTGACTTCTAGCTCACCTCATCGTGTAACAATGTTGTGACACAATCAGAAATAAACTTTGTCGTTCTCTGTCAAATGCATCATTATCCCAAATACAATAGGTCCAGTGAACAGTGTTTGTCTTGTTTTAGTGTCTAACAATGCCTCTTCTTTTTCAATATGGAGCCTTCCAAAGCTCCCCCTGCAGATTTGTTGTTTGAGGCCATGGTTGAGCAAGACAGCCCTGGACTGAATGTTTACATAAATGAGCCAATTTAGCTGCATTTCAGAGAACTGGACAGGCTGGCAGACTAGCTGGCTGCTTTAACCACACAGACATGGATGGAAACTGACAGAAATTCACAATAAATCCCATAACAAAGTACAGAATCTAACAGTCCAGTGGGCCATGTTAGCAAATTACCAAGTGGCAAAGATGCAAAACAAGATATCTTTATTTACAACACAGAGGTCATGGTATTCCTAGATATTTCACATCCAAACAAGACAAATCAAGATGCTGAGAGACAGACAGAAAAGAAAAGCACTGCGGAAAACAGAAGCTATGCTGGGGTTGAGAAATCCTGATGTTTCTGGTTGTTAGTGTCACTGTCAGCTTGGCTTAGCATGAAAGAAGAGCAAGGGGGCAGTGCACCAGCAAGCCAAGCTAGGCTATGACAGACCAATGGCCAAGGTGGAGAAAAGGCAAGCAATATGACAGAAAGCAGGCGTAAAGTGAAATGAGCACAAACACTCAACACACACAAATGCACTGATTGTGCCAATCCGGTGCCAGTAAATTGCTCTGTGCTGGAGAGCTTAGGGAGGCATCAGAGAGTCTGGGCACCATCCTGCTCTGAGCTGCAGATCCCTAGCTGACTGAATGTGGATGCTTGGACCAGTCGGCTGGATCAGCTGCTAATACACAGCCTGGGACCAGGGAATTACTGAGTAAGCACTGAGCCCGTGCAACTGGTTGCAACATGCAACCTCAAACATGGACACGAAGTGGGGCATGCATGCAAAGAAGCATGGCACGCATGCAGCCCCTGTCATCACATCACTGTATGTGAACACAAAGACCGAGCAATATGGCTGAAAACAAGAATGCAACTTAACACATTTTCTTTTCCTTAGTTTTAGTCATCACACTATGAAACAGACAATATAAAAATTAATGTACAGTGCAGTGAATTGTGCTCCACTACAACACACTGTGTGAGCAAATATATCCATGTGCAAAGGAAGAATTCTGTGCATTAAAGCATTTATTTAAAGTCTTTTTAACTTCTATTGAGAAATGTTTGGGAAATTTGTTTTTTGTCACAGTTTCTTCAAACCACATCTGTCACTTTTTATTAGATCTGAACAAATAAGTTCCACTCAAGTAGAACGGTTAGCCGTCTGTAGCTGATGGCCCTCAATAAACATCATTTGAAAACTTCTTATGGTACAATAACATGCCTGAAAAACAACCCACTCTCCCACCAGGACACACTGGCCTACTTCTCAGAGTGCTCACATCTGGCAGAGACATAAACCCCCTGTAAGGTTTTTTTGAGAAACCCTGGCATTATATTCAAAGCTCTTATTCCCTCGACCTTTTGTTTCAGTTCCTTCTGTGCTCCAACTCTCTCTGCTTCCATGTGTCCATGTGATATATTTTATGTGCACAAGTTTTTTTTTTTGATTGTGCACTCTCCTTCCATGGTTTCCGGCCTCAAAGGAGCACATAGATCGATGGGATGTTTAACATACTCCCTCCGCTTTTTAAAGCCTGTGGCGAACAAGCCCTTCACCATCGACCCTTAACCCCTCCCGCTAGCGCAGATCGAAGGCGCCCCTGTCACATGACCGCCTTACACAACACTCACAGGAGGTCCTCTTCTCACCAGGCCGCCTCCCACTTCCTGCTCAGCTGCTGGGTACTGAGGTGAACCATCGCCATGGGCAACGGACCAAAAGAGAAGGAGGAGGACCGGGAGAAGGGAGGTGAGTCGGAGAGGAGATGTGAATAGATGTGAGAAGAGGGCATGAAATCGATGAGGCCATGCAACAGCTTTGCGGATCATGTGCCCACTCACTGAGATAGAGATGCAGACGGGAACACACACACACACACATGCATGTGCGCACGCACGCACACACGCACACACACAGTAAAGTAGAGAGCGAGATGACCTGGCATTCACGATTGCCAACAATCCCGTCCATATTACAGGAACGAGCGAGAATGATACACACATCCCTCCCTCACAAGTTAAATGTTTCATCCATTTTTAGACTGCACAAATTAATCTTCTCCACCTCCACTGACATGAATATGAGTTTTAACTTTAACTCTCCTATAATTAAAGCAGAGCTTTAGCATTTCAAGCAGGAGATTTCAAGAGTTTCATTTTTCAAAGAGCCTATGTTGCAAAAGGTCTTGTGTTTCTTTTAAATGTCACTCTGCTAAAAACAGGGTTGCATTTAAGCAGCAGTAGGACTAGTGATATTTAACAGGGAGAGAAATTAGAGTGGCTGCAAGAACACACTGCTTGTCAACCTCGCTGCCGAGGATATATTTATAAAGATATGTCTATGGCAACAGCTAATACCTGACTGAATTAAATATGTCTCAGAGATACAAAGTCGCTAAACAGGTCCATGAGAAATAACTTAATTAAAAAGTTTCAACTTGGAACATTGAGTCAAGAATCATTCTGTACTCCAGATAAAATTAAAACATCAAGAGCCTTATTAAAAGATCCAGCCATTTTTCTCTTCTTTTTTCTCGCTCAATAATACAAAGTCCTGGCAGCTATTCTCAAATTGTTTGACAGTTCTAGCTCGGTGAAAATCAGTTTTCAGAGTTTTCCCGAAGAATTTTATTTTCCCTGACAGTCGTTGCAGCAGAGCCACGTTTTCCTGAAAGCTTATAGAACAAAAATGTGGCTGTGTTCAAGACATAGCTGCACAAAAAAGGCTACGGTGCACTGAAAGGTTGTGCACATTCCGTTGTCATTAACTCAACAACAGCCAACTATGCTGCGAAGCTCAGACCAATAAGAAACAGAGTAATTACAGGTTAAAGGATCGAGTTGTTCAAGGATTTTTTTTTCTTTGAAAGACAGCTGTCTCACACTTCCTTGTATTTAATTTTTGTGTGTGCCATTTGTCCTGACTGCCCCTCCCTGATCCTGGATCTTCTTGAGGTTCCTTCCTGTTAAAAGTGAGTTTTTCCTTCCCACGGTCGCCAAGTGCTTGCTCATAGGGGGTCATCTGATTGATTGGGTTTCTATCTAAAATTGTAGGGTCTTTAACTTACAATATAATGCACCTTGAGGTGGCCGTAAACACTATGTGGTTCAGGTTAGGCATTAAAAACAGAAAAATATGCTCTGGGTTAAAATACAATGGTTGTCATGAATTTCAAAACCTTGTTTTCCTGGTTGCCTGATATCTCCTATTGAAATGCATTACTTACAAATTTGTGATCACTGACATACACAGAAAAACCTTAATTCATGTCCATGAACACACAAAAAAAAATAGATTTTTTTTAGATGACTATTTCACAAAATGACGAGAATCTGACGTCATCGTACATTAATTTATGTGTGCAAAAGGTATTAATTTGAGCTGGAACAAAATATTGTCAGCCAAGTGTGAAATATTCAAACCAGTTCAAGAGCTCAATTTTAAACAGGACAGTTGCATCAGAACTGAAAGAGAAGTTGGTGTTAAAGTGATCAGGAGTCCCATTTTATGTGGCACCACATTTTTATCCTCTGTCCAACATTTCGACTGACTCTAAAATTCAGAAGTCCACACTTTTTATGCAGTGGCTCTGAAGAAGGCAGGAAGGGTTTTGAAAATTATTATAACCTATTATCCAAAGACGGAGCTTTGATCGATTTCTGGAAATAAAATACTGCGTATATGTAATTAATTTGCTGACACAATGCAATGACAGAATTTTAGTCCCATATTTAGTTTGCTGATATGTGATCATCCTGTCTGGTACAGGTGCAATAAAAAACAGTTTTTATATGTGACGTCAAAGCTGAACAATATAGCAGCAATTCAGAGATGCCAGAACTTCTAATTAGATCTCTGTGGGTGTGCAGAGCTTTAATATGCAAATTTACACTCAAATAACTATACCGCGATACAAAGAACAATAAGTAGGAACCACAAAATTCAAGTACGACACTAACAGTATGCAAAAGTAAAATGTTTCCTTTCACCGCTGAAGAAGCGGAAGGAAGGAGGTTGAGGACTAGTGAGTGTCAGAACCACGAAGATCCATGAATACATCAGGAAGATGGCCACAAAGGGTCATGTGCTTAGTGAGTACCTCAGGCAGCAGAAACCCAAGAAAGAAGAGGAGAAAGAGCAGGAACCATCATGGAAGGACAGGCCTCTCCACGGCATGGCGGATAGAAGAAGTGGCTGATATCGAAAAATCCACTAGGCACTAATCATGGAAGGAACAAGCTCTAAGCATATGATCTATAGAGGCTGGGGTCCAGGGAGTCCCCCTCGGGGGCGAAGCGATGGCACGAAGGCTCCATGATGATGACGCTGGAGTTTTGCTAGTCCTGTGCTAACGTACCTGCTAATGTCTGCTAACATATGCTAATGTAATGTCCTTCTTCTGCCGCGAGATTTCATCCAATGTTCAGCATTTGTTCAGCATGACTTAGTGTGAATAGACAATTAGAGGAGCACCAACAAGTATTTCTATCTCCCCAGATGATTGAATTTCACAGTCATGAAATTTCCTCACTACTAAATATTCCACAGTCAGCTGTTAGTGGGATTATAACAAAGTGGAAATGATTAGGAACGATAGCAACTCAGCCATGAAGTGGTAGGTGGTAGGTGGCACAGGTCAGGAGATGCTGAGGTGCATAGTGCGCAAAGGTTGCCAACTTTCTGCAGAGTCAATGGCTGCAGTCCTCCAAACTTCACGTGGCCTTCAGATTAGCTCAAGAACATTGTGTAGAGAGCTTCATGGAATGGGTTTCCATGGCTGAGCAGCTGCACCCAAGCCTTATATCACCAGGTGCAATGCAAAACATCAGCTGCAGTGGTGTAAAGCACATCACCACTGGACTCTAGATCTGTGGAGACGTGTTCTCTGGAGTGACAAATCGCAGTTCCCTATCTAGTGGACAAATGTATTTACTGAAAGGCCAACATCAAGAAAACATATCCCTCTAACCTTATACACAATTAAATATTCCTGTAACGAACCACCTCCGCACACCTCACTGGTGTGAGTGCCAGACCATTGTGAAAGCCCTCTGCTCTGTGACCACACTGCCAGCACAATAGCCACACTGTGTTTGGAGCACCTCAGCGGCCACTCCGCGGGGGTCAGCTCTCCAGCCGCGCAGTTTCAACTCAAGCCTCTGCTGTGCGGAGGGGAGACGAGCGCAACTGCACAAGAGCCTCCATTACGGCTCCAGCACAAGAGCCCTGCTCCATTATGGCTTTCACATAAGGGCCTTCATTCGGGCTCTTAGTCATTCTAATTAGCTGTGCTTTGCAGCTCAGCAGAGCCTCTGACTCGGTTTGTGCCGGGGCCCCGTGTAGCAGCTCCCACGCGACTTTCGGCAGCCCCTATTGCAGAAGAGCGCTCAATGAGGATTGCGGGTTTTTTTTGTTTTTTTTTTTATTTCTGTAATTGTGTAGCATCAGAGAGCTCTTAGGCAGAGATTTAATGGCGTCTAATGGAATCTCATCACAGAACAAGAGAGGAAAGAGGACAAAGAGGGGGAACACTGACTAATGTCTCTACATACTTTCCCTTTGGTGTTCACTCCTAATTCTGTAAATGCATTCTTTTTGAATGACACTTTATATAGAGAATTTTGCACCTATATTTTCATGTGTATGTGTGTTTATTTACTCTTACTAGATTGTAATTAACATGCTTACAACAATCACTGGGAGTAATTACTTACCCACCACCCAATTTACTCAATACATGTATACAATCCTTCCTGCATCTTTTATTGCTTCTGATCTTTTACTTTTTCCTCTCTCCAAAATTTCTGCTGTTATTTCCACCTAAAGCAACAAATGGCAGCATCCCTAACTCTGAAATCCCTTTATCCCCTTTGCAGCTGTCTCATGTATCGCTTTGCTCTTGACCACGCAAAACTGTCTCCCTCCTTTTTGTCTCCCAACTGGTTCAGGTTAAAGCCTCCCACTCACATCTTAAAATTTGCCTCTGCAGCACAGTTAAAAATGACAAGTTATTGCAGTGTCAGCGGTCATGGTGAAATGCCATTCTGCTTTTTTGTGGAGCAAATGCACACACGCCGTGGATCCAGACAGTTGTTGCCCACCAGATAGATCTCTAAGTGACCTGTCTTAGGAAGAGGCTTCAGTGCAGAAAGCAGCATCATCATCTACAGGTACAGAGCGAGCACAGAAGCTATGTATAGCGACGGGTAGTCACCTGCCACATAAGCCTTTTAGATAAGGTTAGGAATAAAATGTAGGAAATGCAAAGCTTCAATAAATTCTGCTGCAAGGAAACTGTCTCAGTGGTTGGAATGAATGGCGATGAAAGAAATCTTCATTCTACTGAATCTGACAAACTGGCTTTCATACAGGAGTGTTTTCCTCTTGTTGCTGATGAGCTGACGCACACTGATGCCTCAGATTAATAGCAACTTTTTTTTTAATCAGATGGCGATTATTTACAAACTTTCGCCAATGTGTTGCTTGCTCAACCTCTGGGCAACCAGTTGGTTGCCACGACTACTTGCGAGAAAAAAAATGAACGCCGTCACTTGGCAACCACAGACTTTTTCCTACTCGTAAGGAGGTTGGCCATCCTATTTTTAATCTAGTGTGACATTAGCCAATAGGCTTGCATTGTTTTTGGGGTTGTAGTCACATTTCTGCACAGAGATTGTCCCAAAAAAATGATGAGAGCAAAACAACAACAACAATACTTGTCGGTGCCTTTCAAGCACTTAAGGTTGCCTTTCAACACAAAATTAACAGCAAAATCAACATTTATAACATCACAGC
Source organism: Andinoacara biseriatus (assembly GCA_015108635.1). Classification (NCBI taxonomy): domain Eukaryota; kingdom Metazoa; phylum Chordata; class Actinopteri; order Cichliformes; family Cichlidae; genus Andinoacara; species Andinoacara biseriatus. The sequence continues at coordinate 9,670 of VUQJ01026762.1, forward strand.
TAGAACGGTTTAAAATCCAGCAATAATGTAAAAAAACACGAGGGTCAGTATATCTTTTCTCAGGAGCGTGCACACACAGTACACACTGTCTAGTATCTGATCTGTTACACAGCACACTGAAGCAACAATGAAGAGCAGATGCAGCAGGATGTTTGCTGTCTGAATCTAACAATCTGTAAAAGTGACTGCAACAGATACCTGCACCCTCACATGCCATGTGAGGGTGCAAGGCCACCCACACACGTGGGACAGTTGATATGCAGATTGGTCAAGCTCTATTGGAAATAAATGCATTTTGTTTTTCTATAAGTCAGCTGTTATGCACAGATTTCAGGTCTACGTGGTGGATAGTTGTGAATAAAGCAGCTGTTTACAGCTGGCCCAACCTCCAAGACTACACACAGTCCACAGCTATTCCTAACACAAGGATTTATCTTTATATCATA
>VUQJ01026765.1:0-13172 GCA_015108635.1 Andinoacara biseriatus
TTTCCCTACTTTGTTTAAATTCCTTGCATACTTAAAAGTCGGGGGTATGAAATTTACAATTCAAGCTTAAACACTAGAGTTCATTTTCTAAAGTAAGACTGAGCTATTCCGCATCACGCCGTAACTGGATCTATTTTTCTGAGATGCCACCAAACCTCAGCTGTCCATTTGTCTTTGGTGGGACCACAGGGTGTCTTTGGGGTGGTCGTTTGGTGTTTGAGCACAGGCCACCTTCCGCTGTATGTTTGACTCTGGACATATCCGGCTTGAACCGGTGTCCCGCTCCTCCTCTCACCCCTACGTCTTTTTGTTTCATGTGGTTTGCAAATGCAGCATGGCGCATATGGTTCATATTTATCTGCTCACTGGGTGACCCCCAACATATTATCAGAATAATGACTGCTTTAATCATAAATACAATAAATACAGTAAAATTAGTTTGAGAGCATTAATGATCAAAAACCTTAAGCTGCGTGCACGCAGGGACCGATTTGCTCATTGTGCATCGCTTTGAAGCTGATGGATGTTTCCTAGCAGTCCAGGCTTGGTTGCTTAGGTAACCCTCTCATGTATTTGCTACCCTGTAATAAGTCAATCATTGGCATCCTGCGCTCTCATTGGTAGTCACTTCAATTGCTCCCCTAGAAGTTGAGAAAAGTTTATCTCACGACCGACCCACTTCTCCTTGCCAGTGTTTTTATTGTTTGTTTTTTTTGCCTGTAGCATCTGTACATGCTTCACGTCCCCAAATGTCGTTGACTTTCTGTTGTCGTCGGTCTCCGCGCTGCTGCAAACTGCTCGCTATGCGGATGCAGCTACACATACTGATGCATTTCAGTTTTATCACAAAAATATACAGGGTACTATTTTAATACTGCTCCCTTCTGAGGGTGTTATTTTTCCAGCCTTACATTTTGTTATATGTCTGGTAGCATCACAGTGAGTAACGACTTATGACCAAATATGGCCATTTCAAATTGCCAAACTCAAGCCTTCAAATGATAGCTCACAAATTTAGGCTGGCTTCAGTCAGTCATGCTCCCTGCAGCATGAGGCGTGATCCCAAATGTTAAATGTTACACAGGCCAGATCGCTGATGGTTTTGCATTGTATACAGGCATGTTCGAAAAAGGAGCAAACACACCCTGTATCAGCCTTCATAAGCTAAACAGGGCAACATCCTGGTTGTGTAGTTAAGTGCAGTATTGAAATACGCCAGCTGATTAAAATCCAGTACGATGCATAATTTCAAAATAGGCAACTGAGTGAGAACTCTTTAAATTGTAACAGTATTCCAATTCTGTATGTTTATTTTAAGTAAACGATCTGAGCATACTTCCCCTGCTGTTACAGAAAGGACAATTCAAACTATAGTCCAAATTTAAATACACGGGAGACACAGAAGTGATGTTTTGGCTCCCGCAGTTTGGTTTAGACTTTTGAAAAACCGCTGAAAAAGCAGTTCAGCAGTACTGCAGCCTCCTTAGCTGCACCGAAATAGGTTTTCAGTGTACAGGTCATTAATTATCACCCACTCACTATTGTGTGCATACTGTATGCGTGTGTGTTTTTTTGTATCATGTCAAAAAGCTCAGGCCCAAATTTGACACCGGCATCCGCTTGTGAAAGGCTGCATGAGCTTTGTTAAACTATGAAGTGGAGTTCTTTTCTTTCTGTGTGTGCAAAAGGTTTTTTATCTCCCTCTTTATCTCCACTAACAGTCTACCACCATGCCTCCATCACGGCGCTGTTGCCAAAGACATCAGTGTTTTGAGTATACACGGCTGCAGAAGTGTGAAGCGGCTTCAGCTCGTCATGTACTGCATGTGCAAGGATAGAAAGTCCCTGCACGCATGCAGACACACAAAAGCAGACCAAATAAAATGGAACCCTACCAGTCGGACTAGTTGCTCTCTATGAAGTGCAACACAAAGAGCCTGTCATACTATATGAAGACAGCATAGAAGAGTCGCTCAAGGTCTGGTATGGTTCCTTTATTTGACAACATGCAAACTATGTTTATCTTAGTGCCATGCAGATATGTCTGGAATCTGTAGAAGCTTTATGCTGAGGTTCGACATCCAACAAACCACGAGGTAAAAAAGAAAAAAATCTTGATGGTGTAGGGTAATTTAATAATGGCTCTTTGATGTGATTATACACCATGATGGATATCAAATACTTTTAGTTCTCCCAGCTTCATTCTTAGATAAATAACCCTCATTAATGAATTTTCAGTTGATTTAATGGCCACGGTAGCTTGACCTCCTCTTCAGCGCCTCTCTGAAAGTCATTTACGCCATATCACCGTTCCCTCTTTTTCCCAAAAAGCCTCATAAATCACTTTCCTGTAAACAGTAGTGACACACAGCCTGATGTGTACTTCGATATATATTTAGGAAACCACAAGGCCTGAAATCTGAGCCTCCTTGTGTTTAGGAGACAAACTGTAGGGAGACTGTGTGCACATATGTGTTTTGTGTGCAGGCATTTTCCTCTGTAAGTGTGCGCTTTGTGTTGCAGAGTTATAAGTCCATGCTACATGCAGACAGCATGGAGCTAATTTGTTCTTATTGTTACAAATTATGTTGTCGAGCTTAAGCACGGTAATGCTACCAGTAACAATAACACAGATCCAGACTGGGCCACGACTGGACCAGCAGTGCTGGCCTGTCTGGCCTTAGAGAGTTACTCAGTGGCAATGGTTGGTGTAAACACACTCTTGGCATGGTCTTGCTGACAAACCCTACTTGAATCCCTTCATAGCACAAATAACTTTGAGTTATTATACTTTACAATAAACATCTACACCACTGAAATGTGATTTTCACATGTAGGATATCCTTTTATCCAGCGATATAAACGGGTCAGACGTCAGTCTAACTCAACCCTGCACCTAACCCTAGATGGAGGTTATGTTACTGATGAAATTTATCTTCTACTACATTAGTATAAACGGGGCCTGTACTTACTATTAGAATGGTGGATGCTCATATTAAACATGGATAAAGTATCAAATGATGAGGTCAGCGTATCTCTATGGGCCAAAAACTAACCATGTTCCCGAGAGCCCCACTCATCTGCTCTCAGCCAATCAGAAAAAAGTTGGGTTAAAGGGGGGACAAAGTGAGAGGAACCAAGGCACTTCACCAATAACCAGTGAGAAATGTAACTTTGGAGCTGAAAATGAGTCATGTCATGTCTAAATGTAATGAATACTGTAATGATGCACATTTATATTTATGTAAAAGTATAATGCCTGAAAAACCATCACATTTATAATTAGATGAAGCAAGAACTGCAATGCGCTCCATCTGAAAAGAGCTCATGTAGTGAACCATGCCTGTGTATGTGAGATAAAAAAAAAAAAAGCTTTTCATCAGGTGTTAGTTGGGCTCGGGCCTGTGTCACCCTCTCAACACCGGATGACAACTGGGAACCGGGCTCCTGAAACCCAGGACAGGCGGTGAAAAATGCCTCTGATTACAACCCATTATTAATTGTAAGAGCAACAAGCAAAGACCAGAGAGATCATTTTTCTTTTCTTTTTTTCTTTTTTTTGCCAACTTTGGCTTTCTGTTATCCCCCTAATCCTATCTTATCCCTTTCCTGTGCGCACTGGCTCAGTATTGTGGCTCTGAGCTTGACCCAAAACGGCAGAAAGGCTAAAATAAGAGAGGAAGGAGGGATAAGTGGGGAGTGAATAAGGGGCTGGGGACAGATTTAGGAGCCTGACTGGCGGTGGTCATGAGGGGGTTCCCCATGGATCAGTCTCAGGCCCAGGTGCAGGGTTTTAATGAAGACTGTGGCGTTAGTGAGATGGAGAACTTTGAATACCCCATCCCCATGTGAAGTCTCACTCAACACAGTGGCCCTGTTTGACCTTGGATTAGTTTCCTTTTCCAGGTTTAGAAGCAGGATGCTGACCCCCAGCATTCCCCGCCCCCCCTCTGCTACCTGAACACCAAGAGATAGGCCTGTTTCCCTGGGGACAGATCCTGCTGCTGCGGCTGTTGTTTGGACTGAAGCCAGCTTTGGCTTCTCACAACAGCAAAGGTACCCATCTGGCATGGTGGACAGGGATGTTTTTTTCCTCTGTCCTCACCCCTCCATCCCGCCCTCACTGCCTTACAGTATGAGCTTCATGGTAGGCTGCATGTCTTTCATGCTTTGCGTGCCATTTCCCATAACACATGCTCCATAGTACATACAGTATTTTTTGTATATTTAAAAAATAAACCCTTTGTCACCTCCATCACAGATGTTTTGTTTTGTTCATTATACGTTATAAATGACTAATATTTTCTTAAAGACTGAGTGAATTTTCATGAATGCACAAACCAAAATAGAACCTAAAGAAAGCAGGTCGATCCAATTGTTTAAAATTTAATGATATCAGACTCATTGAGTTGCTTCCGTTGTGCACATGTTGCAGCTGCTTTGCATGTGCATGTGTCTATTGTAACTTAATAATTGAATTCCATGCACAGAGTTATTCTAGAAAGCTAATTGTTTGTTTTGGAACCAAACCTGTTTTAGTGAGCTTGGGTAATGGCTGGCTGCATGTCATCTGCTAATTACCCTAGAGCTGGCAATGCATGTTTCCACAGATGATTCTGAGGAGATAAGTGGCATAGGGGGGGTAGGGTGGGGAAAAGTGTTGGAGGTGAGACTGGAAGTGGTGAAAGGGTGTTTACAGGCTGAGAATGTGGCTGCGGTTGCACACACACCTTGTCTGCGATCTCTCTTCCTGGGTCATTCGTGCCGCTCGCCTGTGCTATCTATCCTCATATCTTCAGTGGCTTCCTAACACCTGTTGATAAAAGACATCCTCTCCTGTCAGCAGCAGCCACCCAGCCACTCCTGGATGTGATCCTTAGAAGAGCCAAAAACAGTCTTTATTTGTGCTTCCTCCCCTCTTTGTCATCATGACACATCTTCACTCGTATTATTTGAGCTCCAATTGTTCTCTTTTTACTTTATAAATTAAAAAATACACTATAATAATAATAATAATAATAATAATATAAGATTATTAAGATAGATCCCATAGGGTGTCATATTGGTTATCTCATCTTTGGTTGGAGAAATTTTTAAATCAAAACTTATATCACAAATAGTGTGTAACTAAAAGATGTCACTTAGCTGTATTGTGGTTAAAAGTGGGATGTGTTTGATTTGGTATTTTTTATTTCATAAAGATGTTCTAGAGTCCAGCAGAGCTGAGCAAAGCAAATCTCACTTAAAGCTTCATTTGAAAGCAGGATCCTGCTTGATCTCATGTTTGTAACGCGGAATGAGGAAAGGCGCTTTGTTCGTAATCGCTGTTCCTTGTTGAGTTACAGTTAGATCACTTGTATTTGTTACGCTCACAGTAGTGACAGAACACTATATGCTCCTGTTCTCTTTCAGTGGAAGCTGAGCAAATCAAACCACATACTGTGTGCGATTCATGTATCACATTTAACACATCCAATCTTGAGATCATCCAGGCTGCACAACCTCTGAGTGAATTATTGGTGTTTTGCTGCCAGTCATGCTTTACTGTAGAAAACCTGTTCTCATTCTCAGGGTGTCAAATCCAAAGCTGTGCACAAGGTGTCCTGTTGGCATTGGTGCTGAGACACACTGGCTGGTGGCAAATGAGCAACAAGTTTCACTCTTATCTTGCCCAAAATGGACACTTGCAGAACTGGAATCAAGTTGTTTTAAACAATATTATTTTTTTGGCCTTTTACGGCTTTATTTGACAGTATGCAGTGTAGCGAGACAGTAAACTGGGAGGACAGAGATGGAGAAAGACACGCGGACCTGCGCCATCTACTGCGTGATCGCTTGCTCACCCTGGTGCTCAGAATCAAATTTAAATGCAGTTTTTAAGCATGTTTCAAGCATGTTTTAGCCCACACTATGATCTTCTCCTAAAGTTGTTTTTGGTACCCAAACCATACCAATACATTACAGCAGTGAGTGAAAACAAATGCAAAACTCAAAGCTTCCAACAAACAGACGCAAACTGAATAACAGTCATGAAGCCACCAACTACTACCACCTTATACACCTTTTATTCTTTAAAAAGAGATCAAGTAAAGAGTGCATCAAGGCTCCAAAAGACACATTGTGCGCATCTCTCTGTGACACTAGAGGCTTGTGCCACAACAGCAGCACCAATAAAAGGGGTTGGCATCAAAGAATGGAGAGAAAAAGGGACCAATGTGGGACAACTTTGAGTCTCTGTTGTGCCAATCCTGTTGATGTCACTTGAGTACAATGCTGAATCTCTTTACTATCCCTTTAAGGTTGTAGCCAGGGTTTGGATCTCAGTATGAATAACCACATTCGAAAATGCGTCTATATATTGATGATAATTAGCACTGACAAGCAGATTTTCTCCTCCTTTGCTCTTTCTCTCTTTTTTCTTTATATGCAGTCACATTCTCCTGCGGTGCAACTTCTGAAACCTCTGCTCCGACACCTGGCAGGCATCATCACATCCACGATTGCCTTTTGTTAAGTAGAGTGCTGCTGGAGTTGTGTGTGCCTGCGTAAATGTGTGCGTGCGTGTTTCAGACGGACGACGGTGTGTCACTGAGGTGAACTGAGGTGGCACGGTGATGACAGTTCGAGACAGGTTCCAAGGCAGTGAGGTTACAATTGGCGTTAATATATGCCTGCCTAAAGAGAAGTTTTCAATACACATTAAAACACACCCACCACCCCACCTCACACTCATTCAGCTTTTTCTGTGCTCGTCTTAGGCTGTGTTTAGTGTGTGTTTATGTGTCAACCGCAAACTGATTGAACTGTGCTTGCCAGCATTGGTTGCGGCTGCATAACAACAGGCAGTTATTTGCAGTATGTGCAGCATATGTGTTTAGCTCTGAAAGACGGGAGAAACAGAGAAGACACGAGGAAACCAGAGTAAGTTTTTGAGGCATAATTTTTAAATGCTGTTTCCCACATGCACCCATACCAGCACGTTTCTGCAAAAAATGTCTTCATTAAAATGGGAATGGGACCATGAGGAAGACTGGTCGGTTCAGGAAGACAAAGACAAAGTTTTCGGAGATAAGAAAGGAGAAAAAAAAGAGATAAGCCTTCGCCACACAACCACCAGAAGCCAAACGTCTTTCGACAGCTTCTTATGATGTAACGTCAGCAAAATGTTGTAATTGTTGTGCAGTTCCCTCATCTTTTTTGGCATCCTGGTTTAATTTGGGAAAACGATGAAATACCTTTTGTGCTGCCACCAGTTTCAGATGTACACACTTGTAGAAAAGCTCAGCTTTTAGGGTAACATTACTATTTTCTTTGCATGTAGGATAACAGCAGAGGCAAAATTATGCATTTTCGAATTTACCAGACTTAGTGTGGGGTTTGGACCACCTGAAGGGAGGAACAAATTTCATTTAGTTCCTTTGCTTTAACTGTGCTTTAGTCCTCATTTGTAAGTCTGTACCGCTTGCAGCAGCACACTTTAATTCTGACAGAAACATCTGTGCATAAAAAATGGCTATAAACACATGTTTGATTCACATATGTTAAAAACATTAGTTATCCCTGCAGAGTTTTTTTTTTTTAGCTCTATTATCAAATTTGTAATAATTTTTCATGGTTTATGTCCCAGTAACCTTCCTTCAAAGCTACTGATAGCCTCCTCAGCCACAGCTGTAAATTGTATTCAGCTCTAACTGGTGAGTAATAGGTTAACACATTAAACTAAGTTAAACATCAGCAAGCACATTGATTCCCAGTAGATATTACCATCCAGGCAAACTATGACATTTTATGTTGGTGTGAAGGATATGGAGTCGTTTAAAGTCACAACTGATAAAACGCCGAACTAAAAAAAAAAAAATTTTTAGAGGTTCATTTTTCAAGCGACCCCCCCCCTTCAAACTTACATGTGATTCACTGAGTCTCCAAGAACGCACTTCACAACACAACAATGTGAATTCAGATACAAGTTCAGTTATGATTAACAAACACATAAATCACTAAAGGTTAAGACAGGGTAATATTCATTAATAGTGAAACGCTGAGCTGGGATTGTTTAGGTTTTCTGTGTGATTTATCATGCTAACAGCTGCTTTAGTTAATGGCTTCAATCGAATAATCTGTTATAGGCTATCATTTTGCCACGCCTCTGTTGACACTCAAGTCTCACTGGGACCATTTTTCAATTAGGTGATTAGTTCCATTGAACATACAAATTAGTACCTCCTGTGAAGAGCTTCCCCAAATGTGTAAAACTTATTTAAAAGTGTAATGCTTCATTTCGCAGTGAATTTGATCTTGATGAATATGTCACTCTGGCCATTTGTTATTTAGCATGCCTGAGTGAGAGAAAGGAGATGTTGGCTGTTCCACTGTAAATATGGATTGTGGGTCTTATTTTTCATAGTTGTGGTGAAATTAGTGTAAGAGTCTGAGTGAGACCAGCTGGGCCAGAGATTTGTGATCACAGGATATGTTTTCATTCCTGCACACAACCAGTATTTCATATCTCACTCTCACTTGCTAAGGTATCAAAATGGTAATAACTGAACTCGTGTGTAAAAAGTGAGGTGAGCATTTCTACTTGTGAATGAGGGTGAAAGAGGAAGACAGAGGCCATGTTAAAATCAAAGATGAATGTAATTTATTTCCATCACACCTTCAGCGTAAAAACTTTTCTTCCTCGTAGCCATGTACCGACTACATCAAGCAGACAAGTGAAAACACAGAGAAGTGTGTGTTTCTTCACCACGCCTGAAGCTTTAAGTTTGACCTTTTACCCTCTTCATCTCGCTCTAACCCTTTTCCTCTCTGTGCTGCCCTGGGGCACCAATGGGTGGGCCTGACCGAGGGAGCTCGTGGCATCACCCATCCCCGGGCTTCCAAAAAGAAAGAAAAAACTCATAGGATGATGGCTAGCCTTGACATTGTTGAGACAGTGTTCGGGTGAGGAGAAATGAGGTAAATATCAATGGCGGTGGTCTCACATAGCCCATTAGTCAATGTCTGCAACTTGCTGTCTGAGCATCAGCTCGGAGCAGCCCCAGGGTTCGCACCAGCACTGTCCTCCTGGTGAATAGTACCCAGGCGAAAATAAAGCAACCTGAGCTGGGCATAAATCATTAGGAACATTTGTTACCTCGAATAATTGTGCTTCATTTATCTTCAGGCCTTTTTCCATTTGTCAACTACCAGAGGCTGCTGGGTGTCAGCTGTACAGGTCTATGGCTGCCTGTGTCTAACCAGAACCTGCAGTAACCAGTGATCATCAGTCAACACAGAAGTTTTATGCTATGCTATTCATATTTTCCTACAAATCAGACATTAACAGGTAAGAGAAATACATCAGTGATACACGCACGCCAGCTAAAAAGACATGTATAGCATAAATAACACAGTAAGTCTTTGCCTAGCTTCTCTTTAGATAGGAGTTTACCACCTACTACCCACAGTAAGATTGCATCATGTGTTGCAGAAACGGTGAAAGAAAGCACAATGTAGCTCAGATGTAACAAAAAGTTGAAAATGTAGCCTTGCAAGAGATTTTTGGTGAGCTTTGAAAAAGTTATTTTCTGGTATTTGTACCTTAGAAAATATAATTGGAACAAATGCTAACCTGGACGTGACATCATGACTTTGGCTCTAAGCGCACTTCATCAAACTCAAGACCTGGAGGCCAAATCCAGCCCTTTGCAAATTTTAATCTGGCTTTCCAATTAATTTGGATTCTGAAAAAAATCCCTAGGTAGTTTGTAGGTTTTTATGTTCATCCATTTTCACATTAAATGGTGAGTCTCTATGGTACATATATATACTGAAAGATTTTTTTCTCCTTTTTTAAAAACTTCCCACGCAGCCACTGAGTTGTCATATCATGTCCTTTGAAAAATATGTGAAAACCAGCGCTCTGCTGACTCAATAACTGTGCACGTCCTCTGGCATTAACATCAGCACAAAAACAGTGTGCCAGGAGTTTTCATAGCAGCTCCTGCAGGTGTAATGTGTGGGTCGCCGGTTTATTAAAGCATACCAATAAGGGATGATTTGATCCCACTGTGATCCTTGAGTTCGCCATCCCTGCTCTATACTAAATAAAATGTAAAATTACTACAGCTGTCATGTCAAGGTGCTTTATATTGTACAACAATAGAGAGAAAACGTAGCAACAGTTGGAAGGAAAACTCCTTTTTAACAAAGAGAAACCCACAGCAGAACCAGGAGCAGGGAGGGGCAGCCATCTGCCTGACTGAGGGGAGAGAGCCAGAGTTTAAAATGAATGACACAGAACAGAATGGTGGATATGGATATGGAGAGTGAAGAAGGTAAGTGAAGAAGAAATGCTCAGTGCATCATGGGAGGCCCCCAGTAATCTAAGCCTATTGCAGTGTAATTAAGAGATGGTTCAGGGTCACCTGATCCAACCCAACTGTAAGTTTGATGAAAGAAAAGAGGGTGTCTGTGTCCCAAATCCAAACTGGGAGCTGGTTCCACAGAAGAGGGGCCTGAAAGCTGAAGGCTCTGCCTCCCATTCTACTCTTAAGTATCCAGAAACCACAAGTAAGCCAGTCTGAGAGCAAGGAGCTCTATTTAGTTGTCTTACCATGGAAGATCTATAGAAATGTAAGATTCCATTATTTTTCACTGCCAATTTTGTTTTGTTTTTGTAAGGGGTGGGGGTGGTTTTACAGGATAGTGATATACAGTACATTTCAGCATCGCTCCATCTAAATGCAACGAAGCCCTTTTAGGGGCCCAGTGATGTTGAAATTAACCCGAGGGTTTTCTCTTTGATATATGTCCTCGCAAACACGCCCCTACACTCGCAGATAGTCCCCAATGCTCACATGCATGTGCAGACACATTCCAAAAATACTACATACTGCACTTAGATATATACAGAATTCCTGCTCCCACACATATTTGACAAATGCTCCACAATATGCTTCACTTGCAGACCCCGAGAGCAGCTGATGCCCGGGGTTCTGACGGGAGGACGTGGAAATGTGGGTCGAGCCTCACCTGCGCTTTCATCTGCAGGTCCTGTTCATCCTCACTCTTCCCCTCCTGCACCATTCATCCAGAGAGATGCCTGTCACAAATCCCTGCTCTGCTTGTCAGAGACACTCGTTTCCCTTTGCGTTACAGACATGACCCAGTAGTACACTCACTACCAGGAACTAAAACTCACATCTGGGCTGCAGAGACAAAGGTGAAACACTTGTGAGCTGTGGTAAATTCTGAGTAATGTGGCTCATTTCTCAGCAAACACATACTGTAAAGTTTTGGAGAATGGCGATCTTGACACAGATTTAGAAATAGATTTTTTTTTCCCGCTGTCTGAAATATATCAGATTGCACATCAGTGAGCCACGAAAGACAACAGGCATCGTCTCATCTTTCCTTTTGTTGCTACGCAAGTTTTCATTGTGTTTTTTTTAGCCTTTTGTATCAACATCAAATCAAAACACTTGTTTGGATACTCTAATTGATGGCAGACCTGTTTCCAGCAACTCCAATTCTTCCCTTTACATCTCCTCTCTCTGCCTTTCTCTCCCAGTCTTCCAGGTTTAATCAGGACTGAGCTGAGTGAAAGCTTGATGTGACCCTTTCAGCCACATGAAGCAAGCTTGTGCTGCTGCAGTGGCTGATGTCTGCAGGGAATGGTTGGTTTACATTCAAAATACCAGTTTCAAGCTAAAAATGTTGCTGTTGTTTAGTTGCATAGATAACTATGGAGCATGCAATGAAAGGTTGACTTTGCTGAACATTTTACCTGGAATTACTCCTCCGCCTGCAGCTACAATTCATGTTATGTTGCAGACATTAGATAATCGAATACTACAATTCTTAGTAGTTTGGTTGCATTAGGATATTGTGGCTTTTTTTGGCATTTAGGCTAGATATAATACCGATGTTTGTCTCATTCTGTTTTATGTAAAGCACAAGAACGCTCTTGGGTGAAAAACATCCCTCACCCTGAGGGAAACTCTCAGTTCCTGTGCAAATAAATAACAGCACATACAGTCAAGACAAAACAGCAATTATCAGAGAGAGAGGGGCGGGGGAGAGAGAGAGAGAGAGAGAGAGTAATTCTGTCTTTACATGTTCCCTGCCTCAGTTTGTGTGGCACAGTTGGTGGTTTCTTCTTGTGATAAATGTGCACGGATTTACGCTGCACACTTGTCCCTGCAGTTTGCCTTGTTTGCATAAATACTGTTTAACACTTTGATGATCATAAGGTCTTTATGGACTGATCCCTTAGCGAGAGACTGCTATTATCCCAAAAGACAACAGAAGTTCATTTTGAGTTCTGTTGACACTAATGTCTGAGCTAAAAGCATGTCTGTGTGGTTGTTTCAGGTTCTGTCCAAAGCAGCCCAGGGTACAAATGCAGGCATGTTTCTCTGTGTATAAACTAAGTCTTAAGCCCAGCTGACAGCACAATTTGATTTTTTAAGATTCCTTGAATGAAAGCCTCTCCACCCTGTTTTAAGTAATAAGAGATTACTGGTAATCTGCTGGTAATGGTAGGTTGGTATTCCTCTGCAGCAGGCACGGTGGGAGATGTTGTTTTTGACCTACAGGCTGTTTAATCAGTTTCCAACATATTAATTAGTTTATTGATTTGTGCAGAAAAGAGCTTTACTAACAAGGTGTGAGTGATTTGTGCTTGTGTTTTAACATGTGAAGATGTGTGTGGGCATGTGCATCCATCTGCAGCCCCTGAAGGTCATGTGCAGTCATATCATGCATCGTTAGCATAATCAGTGTAGATTTAAAAAAAAAAAGAAATATTAAGGTGAAATGTCAAAATGTAACTTTTATTACATGTGGGACACCACATGTAATAAAAGTTACATTTTACACCTCGCTGCTGGCCGTCGCTAGCGATGTGCCATCATACAACAAAGAATTATCAGTTGCTGCCTTGACTAAGTAGTTACAGTTATATACTGTACATTCCAGTGTTAGTCACAAGTCATTCGCTGCCTCTGTTGGAGTGCCTTCGGCTGCTTCCTCAGTACAAAAATATTTAATGTCGACTCTCAGCTGACTCCCAGCTGACCACCATCCAAGTTAAGCATGAAAATTACACGAGCAGCAGCACATAAATACATCAGATCAAAAAAAAAAAAAAAAAAAATATAAAACAAAAAAAAAAAAAATACCAATAA
>VUQJ01026766.1:0-15134 GCA_015108635.1 Andinoacara biseriatus
GAGTACTGAGTGAGTGATGCCAGAAGTTTTCGTTTCACATGTATTTATAACCCCCCCACTGCATCTTCGTCTGGTGTGGAAACATCTAATTTTCACAGCTCCAATGGTGTAGCTGTCATTGCTACACGGTGTCAGTCTGTCTGTTCCTTCCGTGATTATGTCTGTCTGCCAACAGATTTTGTCATCACAGTGGCATCACAACTGTGCCAGATGCAATTACAGAGATCAGTGCGTTGTTGAGATCAAAATGAAGGGCAGGTTTGATGAGTGGGTGCCAAAAACTCACTGGGTTCACAGCTGGTGTGATCCCATTGCAGCATGGTCTCTCATTAAATGTGAAATTATTTGGTTTGATTTTTGTGTTTGTTTTCAATTTTTTGCTAAGCAACATGTTGAACTGTAAAAATTGATTCATCATCCTTTATAGATTCCATAAACTGCAGATTAAATTTCTTTGTTTGACTTTTTGTGAGAAAAGTTGGGTGGCAGTTATAGTCTGTATTTTTGAATACAATTAAGCACTGATTGAAACTAATTCCCACTCGATCACTTTTTTGCACACTTTTTTCCTTGCAGAGATGCTATACTGAAAAGTACTAATAAGGTGATTGTGCAAAGGTTGTTTAGAGTTCAGTAAGAAAACACGGTGTGAAGGATATTTTAGTCAGTTCTGTTACAAAATTATATATGCCTGACCAGCAACTGTTGTGTGCCCAGTTAACTATAAACATTGACCCCGTTTATAAGTTTTATTCCACAAAACACAGCTATATCACCTTTTTTTTTTTATATCAAGAGCATTAAATGTGTTCTGAGGTAATTAATCTTGCTCTCTGAGCACTCTGAAGTAATTACAGCTCATGTTCCCCACAGAATGGCTTCACTTCAGTTTGAAGGCTGTTTAGCATTGACTGCAGAGCTCGGGTCCTGCCACAACATTTTAATACAGGCTGTTTGCTGCAGACTATGCTGGGGCAAGTCCCAAAAAATCTGATTTTGGTGGTTTTCTTTTCCTCTGATGGACTCAGATATGTCTCTGGAATTAAATATTGAACTGAAATAAGTCTTAGACTTCTCATTTAATTATACTTTAATTATAACAAAGAAGTATGAATGAATCACATAAACATAATGAGAAAGGCAGCTCTTTTATGAGTAAATCATAGTATGTCTTTTGATACACACACACACACACACACACATATGTGTATTAGAGTTTTCTCTAGCTGATTTGTTCTAAGTAGAATTTGCAATAACTCCATATACAATTTATATTATTAAGTCTTAAGAAGCCAGTGATAACAGCAGTTGACAAACAGAGGGGTATTGTACAGGGGTGTGCAGTATTCTTCCTGTTGAAACTCAACAAATGTGCCAACAGTCAGATCTTATTCAACAAAATATTTTGTTTGGGCAATTAATCTATATAGAGCAGCATGTTATTGTTTAGTGAGTGAACAAAGCTTCAGTTTTTATAATTGACAAGCTGATAAGAAGTTGTTGAGACCACAACAGCGTGTACTTTGAACTCTACAGATGCATTCACTGTAAAGAAGTGGTTGGTGGATTTTTCTTGTCTGCATGTTATGGTTGTCTGTCTCTCTGTGTTGGCCCTGTGACAGGCTGGCGACCTGTACAGGGTGTACCTCACCTCTCGCCCTATGTCAGTTGGGATAAGCTCCAGCTCCCCCGTGACCCTGGAAGTTAATGGGTGGCTGGATGGATGTTATGCAGACAGGTCCACCAATTTCTCCCCTAACATAAAATCCAAATGCAACCAAACTTTAGATCTAGTCCCATTGGAAGGCTGACAATCCCAGAGTGCTATCACTGCCTTTGGCCTTGTTTTTTGTTCCTGCACTTCCACAGCTGTGTCTGGAAGATGCTCATCATGTTGGTGGAGCTAGGACAGCATATACCATGAGTCAATCAATAACTGTTTCCTTCCCAGGCCTATATTTGAAACTAACAATAACTTGTTTTTTTTTTTTTGTTTTTTTTTTTATTATTAACAGATTTGAGAACTCACAAGAAAAAAGTATTTTTTTTATGTGCTCCTCAAACCACTGTGAAAAGTAGTAAAGGTGTACCTTTACTGCTTTTCTCCTTTCCACCCCAGCAAGTTTGATTAACTAAGAGAAAGTCAGCAAAGGGCCACATGTGGAATGATTGAATTCATGGACCATTTCGAGCTTCCACTCACACAGTACACACTTAAAGCTAAACTCCGTGGATTTGATAGACACAGTGAATTATTTAACAATAGGATATTTAATTTCTTTATAGTAGGCTTATAGTACATTTGTCAAAATGTAGTACTTAAGATCAGAGTAAATGCCCGAATATTATTTTTCACAGAAAATAATAAAGAACAAATGGTCATATTCATGAATGTGAATTAAATCAATTTCTGTTCTCTTATTGCATGTGTATGCTAACTCAGATTGAGTGACCAAATAAATAAAGATGCAATTAATAGTTTTCTATTTTGAACCAAAGCTACTGAAGTTATTTTAAAATATTTAAGATTTTAAAATATAACATTTAATTTATCCACCAATCTTCTAACACTTAAAGTTGGATTACAGTGACAGCAGGCTAAGCAAGTGTGAAATAATCAGGATTTATTTGTATATGCTGCTGTAAATACTGATGATTTGGTTTCCCTACTGGGGAAGACAAATCACCCCTTCTTGTTTTCCATAATATCTTCACAGGATGTTGCACTGTATTATACGTGGTAATAAAAAGGTCTTGCCTTTCAGTGAACCCTGCAGAAACCTTACGGTTGCTCTAAGAAAGCTCCAGAGCAGTGTGTTGAAAATGTTTTAGATTGTGAGGCTCTCTGTCGTGTATTATACCACCAAGTCCATCCATCTCTTTTCTGTACCTTTCAAAGTGTAACAGGGAACTGGGACCCTTTCCAGTGCACACTGTGAAAGGCAGAGCTGTCATCTGTCAGGACTTACACATCAAATTTAGGATAAAATCTGGCCCAACTCCACAGACCAGTCTGTTTGCAAAAGTCTCTGCTTCTGTGGATAGTTGCATTAGACACAGAACCTTGGACAGCACCATGATCTGTTTAGCTCTGTCAGAATGTCAGCCCTGCACAGTTTCTTAGCCTACTGCCATCAAAGTAAAAGAACCATGGACAGCGCTCTGGTTTACTTGTTACCTCAGAATCCGTGTCTGAGACATTGAAACACTTTATAGATTTTATGGTATAGGTGTTTAAAAGGCAACAAGGACTATTGACAGCAGGGGCAGATTATGTATTTATTTATTTGTGTATGTCTGCAGTGGGACTGCCATAACCAGTGTAAGTAAATATCCCAGCAGACACTGAAGTAAGACCAAAGACTATCAGCATGCAGTTTAAGAGATTTATTTAACAAGAACTCGGGAATAACAAGGATTTACATCTGAGGAGCCACTGGGAAGTTTTGGTTCACAATGCAGGAGGAGACTTCCTTCAAAAAGTAGGTTCATCCAAGCTGCTGGTATGGTTCTTTAGCCTTAGGGATTTAAAGGGCTTGTGGAGGATGGCGAGGTAGGTGAGTTTTGGAGGTGAGTGAGAGAACAATACTTTTTCACAGGACCAATCTAGCTCAGGATATCAGGTGAGGAAGTGAAGGAGGAAGCTCTTCACCTGATGAGAAGGGTTTTCTGAGGAGCTGAGAAAAGAATGACGTTAACACTGCTAACTCACTGGGAACTTTAACTATCACTAAAGAGCCTGATTACCGTGACCACAGAGATGACAATCTGGCGAAGAGTGGAAGCTCAAAATGCTCCATAAGTACATGAAGGTAATGATCTGACAGGTGTCTTGCCCAAAGAATGGGAAAGCAGTGGAACCTGCTCACCTCCACCTGTGAGTCATGAAAGGATGGAGGTGAAGAGAGCAAAGGAAGAGGGAAAACCTGACCAGCCTTAGACCATGACAGAAACCGCACTTCCTGTAGTGGACTTTATTTTAATAAGCACAATCAGTTACAGAGTTTGTTCTTAAAGAATTTTTAGCTCTGCTGTCGACGACATACGATAGTCAGCGGAGCTTATGCAATACCGATCTGTCTGGCGTCTGTTTTCCGTCCATTATGAGTCAACTTTTTGCTAAATTCACTACTCCTGTCATTTATATTTGTGGTCCCCCTGGACGAGTTGGAGGAGGTGGCTGTGGAGAGGGAGGCAATACACTGAGAATGGACTTAGATGTGAAGTGCAAAACATATTCTGTCGATCCACAGTTAAACCCATTTAACTAAAAATAAATCTATAATTGTGGTCAGAAGTGTGCATAGATTCAGCATGGGCATGAATGTCATGTTAAGGTTTTGGCTTTCAGTGATTTCTTTGAACTTTTCTTTTTCCAGGGTGGAATGATTATACAGTATACATCTTTAGTGACTTTAAAAACAAAAACAAAAAAACAAAAACAAGAATTGGGTGCACAAGCTTGAATTTATTTTGGATTTTCTCCAATCCATACAGGCTCTCTCATATTGTTAAATGTACATTAGCAAGTTGCTATTTGATGGGACTCTTTTGGGAGTTATCAAGAAGCTTCTTGCATAATTCAGGCTGGATATTTGATCAGTCGTCTTAGCAGAATTGGGAAGGTTAATTTAAATTGGTTGGTTTTCTGGCAAAGACTTGAATTTATAAGCGTAGCCTACAAATTGTCAATAGTTGTTAAGGTCAGAGCTTTGGAACAGCCTTTAAATATCAGCCTGCCTTAGTCATTCCAAAACCAGTGTGTCTGAGATCATTGCCCTGTTGGAACACCATATTAGTTCACCTTTCTGGCTGTTGAAGTGAAGTCGAAGAATTTGGAGGTAGTCCTCTTTTTTCATTATTCTAACCACTTTGTGCAATATACTAGTACTACTGGTAGCAAAACAGCTCCAGAGTGTGATACTATCACTGCCAAACTTGTCATTATTCTTAGCATTGTTGGCTTTTGTTACCATTTTTGGAGCAGGTGCTGCTTTCTTGGTCAGTATGCTCTCAGTTAATGGCAATGTAAAACTTGCTTCACTGGTGGACAGTGACACTGGTCTTCCGGCAGATTCAAGTTAGGTTGCTCCTAAACATCCTAACCATTTTCCTCTCATCTGAAGCTGACAGTTTGGGAAGAAGAACTTCTCAAAGACCTGACCTCAACCCTATTGAAAATTGAAAATTTGCAGACCAATTTGGATTAGAGAAAATCCAAAAATAAATTCAAACTTTTGCACCCACTTCTGTTTTTTTAAGTTATTAAAGATGTATGGTGCACAGTCATTCCACCATGGAAAAAGAGTTCAGTTCAGAGAAATCATTAAAATCCTAAACTTACCATGACATCCATGCCCAGAAGGCTTGAGTGTGTGTCACCTTTTGACCACAACTACATACAGTATGTGTATATATGTGTGTGTGTGTGTGTGTGTGTGTCTATATATATAGTATGTATGTGTGTGTAGTGGAGTAAACTTTTTTTGACATTATCTCTGAGTTATTTCTTTTGCACATAATACTGATGTCATACACACGCGTATGATCAAATTTCCATTGAGCTAGTAAAACAAGCAGCTTCTCAGGTTCAGTTCCATGGACAGGTCTGTGTTTTGCACTCTTTCCTTCTTTTTCTGTAACCTTGTTGAGCAGATATTTGCTACTCACAAAATCTGTCAGTCATAATATGTGGAAGCCAAACACTAGTTAGTGTCTATGTCTGTGTTTCTGATCTGTTTTTTTTTAACCTGCTGTCTAGACACCTAGGCACATCCTGCACATTGGCTCATCCATCATTCACCATGCTCCTTTCATTTATTTTTGTTATCCTTGCCGCCATATTTATTGCATGACAGCTTTGCAAGTCACAGAAATTCTTTCAAGTGCTGCTTTCCTTTAATGATGGAATTTTTTTTTTTTTTAAAAGGCCGGTTTTCAGTAATCCTTCTTTTGATTAATAGATTTCTCCCATCAATGATATGACCACCTTGAGTCAGAGTTAGTTGAAAAGATTATTAAATTATTGTCATGTTTATAATAGTTGATTATTAATTGCACCATGTCCGTTCAGTCATTAGCTTTCTTCTGTTGCCACCGTGCTGTCAGCGGGAGTTCGCTGTGACACAAATATCAGACCACCCTCATTTAACACAGTGACTTATGAAAAGAATATTACTCCCGTCTGCCTCGTCTTAGTTGATCCCCACCCACTAAATGAGCAGTAATGCAATCTGTACAGCACATTCTGGAAATTAATTGAGTTTGACTGCAATGGATTGCCGTGTGATAAATGTGTAGTTTTATCACCAATCTCCCTTCACTGACTGTTTAACAGCTCATTTTGGTCTAGGATTAAAAGGCAAGGTACCATCTACTGTGTCTGTGTAACAGAGAAGCAAAATTATACACGATAGTATTATCTAAGGCCAAATAACATACAGTGAAGATTTGGGGGTTGAATAGAATAAAGTGATTGAAGTCCAACCTGGGTAAACAAAATGGCAAAGCCACGATTAAAACCATCTCCATTAGCAACATGGAAACACAGTGTCATCAGTGCTCGAGCGCTTGGTCAAGAAATCATAAAAAAAAAGATGATTTAAATGAAGATTATTTGAGTGGGAGTAACAGACTATAAATGAGTGTGATCATCCTGTGAATTGAAGTATGATGAACACCATTGTCATGTTTTTTTTTTTTTTCTTTGTCCTCTGATGAATGGCCTTGTGACATTTAACTGATACCTCGCCAGGATTTGATTACACAACATGGATGTTTCAAAACAATCCAGAATGTCAAATTAGGTTATGTCAATAACTAAAATGTCAGTGGACTACAAGGATCTAGATTCCATCCCCACAGATGTTTTGATGAAAATTCAGCATTCTGTGAACTGATACAAACCCAATAGATGACTGACGAAATTCAGTGAAGTCACAATTAAGATCACTTACCTGATGCCAGGTCAGGGTAAAAATGGATACGCTTTTGGCCATTTCCTAATGTAAATGGCAGAAGTATGCGAATTACACAAGAATTCAGTTCAATTCATTTTTATTTATGCAGCGCCAAATCACAACAAACAGTCCCCTCAAGGCACTTTATATTGTAAAGTAAATAACCTACAATTAGAGAAAACCCAACAGTCAAAAAGACCCCCTATGACCCCCTTTTCCTTCCCACCTGGTGACAGTGGGAAGGAAAAACTCCCTTCTAACAGGAAGAAACTTCCAGCAGAACCAGGCTCAGGGAGGGGCAGTCATCTGCGTGAGGCTGAGGTAAAATAGATGGGACGAAAGACATGCTGTGGACGAGAGAAGAACTGGCGTGAAAATCAGTGGATCTGAATCCAAATGTGAAATCTTTGGTTCAAATCTGAAAGTTTTGGTGTGTCACCAATATCTATGGAGGAGGTGAGTGTCTACAGCCATCTGTAAAACATAGAGTTTCTGTCATGGTTTCGGGAAACTTGGCAAAATTGATGGAATTATGAAGTCAGAAAAGTCTCAATAGTGTATGATGCATCATGGGATACTATCTGATTGACAGTGGCTTCATTTTTTTTCAGCATGACAGTGATTTCAAACACTGTCAAAGGCATATCTTGATAGAGAAACACACAGTGGAACACCATCAGTCATGGGCTGGCATCCCAGAGCCCAAACCTCAGCATTATTGAAGCAGTGTGGGATCATCATGACAGAGAATGAAACAAAAACCAGTCAGCATCCAAAGAAGAACTTTGAATGTCCTTCAAGAAGCCTTGAGAACTTTTCCTGATGACTGCTGAAATAAGTGAGCTCGCCTAGGAGTAAAGGTTGTTTTTAAGCAGTATTTTTGTTGTTGTTGTCGTTTGCCTAAAATGCCCATCCATATTCTGGAACAGTTTTGGCTTCAGTGAGGGGGAACTGTGAGCCATCATATTTTATAAACGTAATGTGAATATCACATGGCTTTATATTAGTAAGAAGTAAACCTTTTTTCACTGTGTGAATGGATTTAAACAAGTAGTAATTCTTACTTTTACTACTGTTACTAGCAAGATAAACTGTTTACACACACTAACACATAGTGGCTAGAAGCCGAGGTGTGCAGAGAGAGGGGTGCTTTTAACAGCCATGTCCCCCTTTTTTTTTTTTTTTTTTTTACTCTGTTGAAATTTCTTGGATAATGCTGTATTGATTTGGGATTTTTGGTAAAGCTTTTAGGGGTATTTAGAGATTTTTAATCTTTTGTACTCTCTTTCTGTGTGTTTTTTTTTTCTCGCAAACTGAGACCAACAGGAAGTAAAATGATAGATATTCAAAAAACCTGTCCAAAACATCACAGGGTACATGAGGGATGCTGGGGGAAGGTGAATTATTCTAATCTTTCCATTGTTGAGCCCCACAATCATCTATTTCCTGTTTGCAACACTAAACAACATAATGCACATTTTTCAAACTGGGCCGTTATTTGGCTGGTAACAGTTTGCATGAAGAGTGATTAAATATGCTGAGATCAAACAATATCTAACAGGCTACAGCAGGTTACATTTTGTTGAACTTTTCTCTCCTTTTTAAAACCAGTTTATTGTGGATATTGTGAGTGATAAACATACATCATTTAGAGTACTTTGATTCATTAATAATTCATCAGTTGGTGGTCAGACTCAATTTTCTCTAGACTGTATCTGTATTTTTTTTAACCACTGAAATAAATCGGTAAACAGAATTTTACCAATTTTATATTACCTTTCAAAGGGAGCCTTATTATTCATTACTGACCTCCTCCTTTAGGATTTCAGTACTTGGTCATTGAATTGATCTTTGAAACCCCCATGCCATTAGTGATTTTTTTTTTCTTCTACAACAATGCACACTGCTTTTTTTGCCTTCAAAATTATTCTCTCATGACAGGTATTTTTTATTACAGCATATTAGCCCCTAGCCAGGGAGCCAGGCCATCAATTTCTTCTTCTGTTCCCTGTCTCAGAGGTCTTTGGGTGCCGGTGATAGGAAGTCAGGTGTGTGTCAGAGCTCCGTGACACACAGAGCTAAGCAAATTGATGGCTATGGAGCCAAAGCACTCACACCACCCTCCCAGTGGCAGCTGCAACCTCGGGGCTCAGTGGGTGTTATCAGTTCCTCAGATCAGCCACAGTGGCAGTCAATAAGCTCATTTCTGGAAGGACCTGTTCCTCTGTGTCTACGCCATGTCACTCCTTAAAAGCTCACAGAATACTTACACTTGGTCTACAGCTTGTAATCACAGTGTTCAAACATTTTTCTGCACTAACCTTAGATGTACTTTACATAGCATAAATAAGGATAAAGAATTATTTGGTTTGACTGAATTATTGAACTATTGAGTGCAGGTGTAACTACAAATAGTGGTGGAGGAAATGCAATCATGTGGCGTTTGTTAATACTTCCAGCAAACAAAGTCGAGGCTTCTGTATGTGACACCCAGCCGATCATCAATGGCGGCGGGAGTGAAAGAAGCAGGGTAAGCATAGATCCCACTGCAAGGCAATAAAATGGAAAGGGGGAAATTGAAAAACAGCTCATTCATAATGTGTTCATGTATATATAAATAAGTGTGCAAACAGATGATAAGTCAAATGCTGTTAAAGGTAATTATCCTCCCCTATTTTTCAATTTTAAAGAAAGCCATATTCTCATCTAACTGTAATGCCTTCTTCCTTCCCCATGCTCCTGTTCTCCACCAAGAGAAAGTGTTGGTTTCGGTGTCATCTCACTGACAGACAGAGAAACAATCAGACAAACAATATAAAACATATCTCTGTCTCAGTCTCTGCACCAAGTTATATGAAATGCAGAGAGGTCACCCAGCAGTAAGATAGCGAGATACAGGGAAAGACAGAGGCCAAAGATCTAGGCTATCATGCTCATTACCACCAACCAGGAGGACTGAAACAGTGGACATAGCCTGAAGTCATGAAATAATCTGTTTCACACTGACAGTAAAGTTATTTTTCAGTCCCAAGAAGAATCTTGTATTAACCAGCAGAAATTAAACTGCTTTTTCTTGTCTATTGGAGACATGCATACATACAGTACATGCTCCTCAATAAAGATGCCCTTTGCTTTTCTTTGAGAAACAGTCTGGTGAAGGGGGCACGGGGTAGTTTTTGTTATAGTGGTTATTGCACGATTTTTCTCATTATAAATTCAACAGAAAATAATTTAATGCCAAAAATCAAATATCTCAAGTAGGCAGTTCTGTAGAAAGTGTCACACCCAAGAATGCAGTCTGTACAAAATCTGTTGTAACTGATAATCAAACTTGAGTCCAAGATTGCCTAAAACTATAATAGATAAATAATAATTTAAATAAAATAAATTGGTATGTATACAGATGTATATTTAATATTCTAGTCTACATTAATTGAAATATATGTAGGCTTAATAAGCTCTGGTAATGTAAATTTGAGTGGAGACAGCTTGAAGCCATTCTACCCCGAAGGCATGCTGATCCAGGTCAAACATTGCAGAACACAATACTGACAAAAAACATGCTGCAGCAGGCATGTCAAAATGACACAACAATCATTTACATCTTACAGTAGTCAGCAGAGGGAGGCCAAGGTGAGGTAAACCCACTGATTTACGTAGCTGTTGGAGCAGATGAGTCTCTTAATGAGGAGAACTGAGAGAGTCATCCATCAGCTTGAGACAATGTCACACATCTGCAGAGAAGGAACAAAGCAGTCGGGAGAAAAACATGGCCTGTTCTGCTTGTCAAATAACCTTTCAGGGGAGATGTTGGTGTGTATGTGTGCGGTTTGTTATTCAGTACATGCATGTATGTGTTTTTGTATGTGAGTATGTGTGCAGGCTGCTGTTTCTGTATTATGTGAAAAACACAACGTAACCAGATGTTCCAGAAATACTTGATACTTTGTCCTGTGGGATACAAAAAAAAAAAAAATCTATGTAGCTCTTTAGTAATTTAGTCTGGAACATTCATTTTCCAGAAATTAGACTGGGACACTGAAAACAGTATAATTTTTTTATGTAGTAACCGGTGCAGTAGAGGCTGACACCCCCCCCCCCCCCCCCCTCAATGATGGTTTATAAAATTCTCAGTATTGCCTTTTTATAAAGAGTATTAACGTAACTGATCAGCCATTTTCAAAAAACTTGCAATGATTTTCAGATCATTGAAGTCATAAATGTAGCAGGTCAAATGTTTTAAATATTTTTCATGATAGTTCTTGCCTGCACAAAGTCCACTTCTCTACCCCAACACACACACACACACACACACACACACACACAAAAAATCATACTATAGGGAAGTTTCCAGTTTAGTCTTAGTGTAAATCAGGGATCCTCACATCCAGGCCTCGAGAGCCGTGTCCTGCAGGTTTTAGATGTCTCTCTTCTTCAACACACCTGAACCAAATATAGAAGTTATTAGCAGGACTCTGGAGAACTTGACTGCATACTGAGGAGGTAATTCAGCCATTTGATTCAGGTGGGTTGGATCAGGGACACATTTAAAAACCTGCAGGACACCGGCTCTCGAGGCCTGGATGTGAGGATCCCCATTTTAAATGAAGTTGGGCCCAGAAAGTGTTGTTATACATGCCTTTTGTTTACAAAGTAAATGGTCTTTTGACATTTTAACAAAAAACTGTTCACTGAAAGTGATTTTTTAGATGTGTGCCTGAGCCCATGCTGAGGCCTGAGGGCTTTTACAGCCATTCAGTGTTGGATTTGGCCTTTTCTTTTTTGTACATTTCTTTGAATATTTCAGTGATTCTATTAGTGTAATTCACAAAATCTTTATAATTTTTCCTTGAGAAACGCTATTTCAAAATAGTCTATTTGTGTCATCTTTACATATGGAAGACTTGGCCCCTCTGGGATGCTCTCTTTAAAAATAATCCTGTTACCGACCTGCTGCCAGTTAACCTAATTAACCTTTTCTTCATCTCTGTTGCATTGTACATCTTTTCCACTGCTATCTTGCAGATATTCCAGTCAAGGTTTTGGTGCCCACACTCCCAATGACATGTCCACATACATCAGAGTATCTCCTGAAATTTGATCTCAAATGATTTTTTGGCTGCACACAGACACCGACCTTCAGAGAGCAAATTACGGAGACAAGAATAAAGGTTAATGTTATTAGTTTACTTGTGTAATTGAAATAAATTAGCAACAGCTAATATGTTTGTCTTTTTAACCTGGGAAAATGATGGTCAGGGTGGCCTAAAATTGACAAACTGCTACCTAAATTTTGCTTTACCATTTATCTGCTATTTATTGCAGATAAAATTAGTTACTGCTAGTTAAGTGAAGAGAGATAACATCTTTGTTAGTGTGGACATCAAGACTTAATACCTCACCCCACTGATTTTATTTTAGTGGGTATCAATTTGTGAATAAATCCACGAGGAAGACCTCTGCTATAAAAATTATTTTAAATTTTTGTAGTTCAATACAACTCAAGATTACAAATGCTATGAATAAGTTAGTATATAAGCTAGTGTATAAGTTATAAGTGGCATTTGTGGCATTAAGATGTTTGCTCTGCTCTGGCTTTACAGATGTTATATTTATGCCCAGTGGATCCTGTCACTTCAAAACATTTGATTTCATAATACTTGTTACATTTTTATCACATAAGGTTGGGATAGATGCTCCTGTGAGTGTGTGTTAAGGACAGGAAACTTTGAATCTAAAAACAACAGGATTCAATAGGAAGAATCAAGGCACTGTTAGGCTGTTATTCCTCAAACATAGCTTACAATCTGAAATTACTTGTTCTTGTGGAGTTATGTTTTTTTTTTTTTTGTCAACAGCAAACTGGATGAGACATAAAGGTATCTTGGTAAAGGAAAAGCCAAGTGATCATGCCTTGTTATTGTTAGCATTTTATTGCATCTCTGCAGTAGCATGATTGCAGGGAACCCTCTCCATGTATGAATAGGTGTGTTGCTTCTTTATCATCTCAATGAATGAATACCTCCCCCCCCCTCCCCATTGGATACCTTGAGGGACTCAGTTACCTTCTCCAGGCCCACAAAACACACATAGACTGGATGGAAAAGCTCTCACACACACTCAAATATCATTAAGAGGATAAGGATGGGCAAACGTTCCGCAACATAGATGAAAATGAAATTATTCCTCCTGAATCTGAGGTTCGAATAACGGACTCCCTTCCAGCACCTTGACATAGGCCTTCCAGGAGAGGCAGACAAATTTGAGCCCCATATAGTAGGAGCACACACTCTGGTTCCCTTTTCTTCAAGATGGGAACCACCACCCCAGTCTGCCAATCCGGTGGCACTGCTCCAGATCTCCACATGACATTCCAGCATGGTGAGCAACAAAGCCCCCCGGGATCACTGGCACACACAAACCCCTCCGCCACGATAAAGTGGCGATTCGCAGAGAGGAACAGAAAAACAAACAGAAACAACAAAAAAGAAAAAAGATCGAAGTAAGCAGAAAAGTGCCACTCTGACTGGCAGTCCCAATAGTTGCTACAGTAATTAGCTCCATCGCTCTCTCCTACATGCTGCATTTCATTCTAAGCATCTGTTACTTCCTCTTCACGCCTTCAAATTTCTCAGGTGAAGACACTGCATGATGAAATTATTGTAATAAACACAAAAACTCTAACCGCCACACAAACAACAAGCAATTATTTTCAGTAATGCGTCACATCAGACCCATATGATTATCCTCTCAGCGGAACAAGGTGCGAAAGCTCTTCTCCAGAAGCAAGGCAAAAAGAATCCATTTGCATAATGCACATACAGTGAAACAACTTAATAGAAGGAAATGACCTGAGAAAAGAGTAATGCTGATGGAACTGATATGAGATGCATTTGTTTGAATTTAATACATTAAGGGCATCTTTAAATTGTCTGCCCTGTTTGTAAGTTGTGTTGTTTTCTTCTTTATCTGCTCAAAAAGCTCAGAAAGCACTCTGGCATGCTTTTTGAAAATTATATATAAATTGATTTGATAAATGCACCACAAATAGTGCCCTTTTTTTTTTAGTTTACTTTCAGGATGTACTAAAGCTTTAAAATAAAGATAGAATGGTTTTGCAATCACTTGGAGTGTTTGTATGTGCTGACCTTGCCTACTGTTGCAGTTAAGAGACATATGAGTATACTGTACTATACTGGACTGTTTGGGAGTAGAGGTACCAAATTGTCTCACTGGTATTTCTGTCTTCTAAACATCTTACCCTGTATGGCTGCTACCACATCCTCTGTTCATGTTTCTCTAATTGAGACTAAAAGGCTTCAAGATCTTATTTTAAGGGGGATAAAAATAAATTTGCTGGTTTTTATAGCTCTATGTGTTAGTGATGCAGTAGGAGGAACAGTCAGCTGCAGTTTACTTAATTCATTTCAGAATAGATAGCGATCCAGAGAAAATGAAGACTTCATATCTCCTTCCCTAATTGCTTTCTTGGCCTTCATTTTCCAGAGACCTCACACAACGACAACACCGCGAGACAGTCATTCCCTGTTTTTTTTAGGCTGGTGATATGTAACATTTTTGCTATTGTCAACAAATCCCCTGAAGCACACAGTGTGTTACTCCATGTCATCAAATGTCTTGACTTCCATTTTTGTGGCTCCCACCCGGTTCCCACTAGAGTCCACTAAAGATGTTGTTTTTTGGGTCATGAAATGGGTCACGAACAATCCGTGGTGCATTTCCCGAGAACTACTTTGAACTGTGATATCAAATGCTGCACTAGTGAACTTGTGGCAGTTGCTGGTGAATGTGAGGCCGAGTGAAAATAAATCCCAATGCCCACATTCGTTCTAATGTCAGAATTATCACTGAACGTGCATTTAGCTCCCTGAAGTTAATATTTTGTGACAACACTGAAAGTATGTGACACAGAGGAATAATTACTATTTCAAATGAGCTGTAGATACACAGACCTTTACATTGTTGTTTTTTTTTGGACCTTGCATGGCATTTGATGACATGAAATGAAGAAGTGTGTCCATTTGACCTTGTTGTCGAGTTGTGTGCAGTTAAACTGGATAGTAATTTTCTCCTTCAGGCTGCTTATCCATCAGTGCTCTGATTAGATGCTACGTGTGAATCTCAAATTTGTCTCAACTAAATGTGATATGCATG
>VUQJ01026768.1:8087-18949 GCA_015108635.1 Andinoacara biseriatus
ATTTCCAGTCTTTTTTTTTTTTTTTTTTTTTTTTTTTTTAGGAGAAAGAGCAGATTAAGGAAATGGCTGACAGGCTTAAATTTCATAACATGTCCATTAAAATTGCACTAACTTTACTAGTTTTCCTGTAAACTGCACTAACTTCACTGATATAAGCCAGAGAAATTATAATTAACTCGTATTTCTAGTATCTATATCTTGTATATACTATATCTTGATGGATGTTCATCATTTTTCTTTTTCCTTTTGTCATAATATTTCTAGAACATGTAATTACTTATCATAAAAAGCTGAAAGAGCACTTAGCATTGGCAGTAGGT
This sequence comes from Andinoacara biseriatus, assembly GCA_015108635.1. Classification (NCBI taxonomy): domain Eukaryota; kingdom Metazoa; phylum Chordata; class Actinopteri; order Cichliformes; family Cichlidae; genus Andinoacara; species Andinoacara biseriatus. The sequence goes on from VUQJ01026768.1 coordinate 8,408, forward strand.
ATGGGGAATGTTCGATGAATGGCAGATGTCACTAATGGCCCTCTCCATGGTTGCTTCAAGCCCTACAATGATGGTAGCACCACTTATATATTTGCAGGCTCCCAGCAGAATCATGACTGCTTAAGAACTTTTGCTCTCTGTTTCCAGAAGCCTCATATTAAGTTGTTTACATTTGCAACTTTCTAAGTTACTTATTTGCATGGTAACAAAAGGTGACCATAATCGAGCATTACCAATTAAGTGCCTTTATTTGTTTGCATCAGCCTTCAAATGTATTTTTGTTAGGAGAATGCATCATAAACATATTAATCAAATAATGAGTCCAAAGATAGGATTTTCTGTTGTCAAATGACAGATAAAATGCACTGAGTGCAAGCTAGATTAGCACTGCAGGTGCCACTAGAACAGTGGCAGTCAGGGGAGAACTTACTTTCACTTTAAAAAAGCCAATGGGATCCAAATAAAACATTTAAATAAAGAACTAAACAATTCACCTTAGGCCTTACTTGACAATTGTGGGCATGGGGGAGTTGTAAAACTACAACAACACAAAAATTGCTATCTCTAAGTTAGTTTGTTTTTTTAGAGACCTAAAATGAAGCATGAGCCACAGGTGCATCAAACTCCAGCCTTGCTGACAGCCCAGCCAGGATGAGAGGAAATTGACAAATAAAAGTAAAAGGTAGGGCAAGAGGAAAAGGGGAGAAAAGAAGGTGAGATATATGAGAGAGGTGTGCTAAACCACTTTTCTCGCCTCAAATCAAAAGTGGAGTGGTTTTCCTATCTGGCTGTTAGAGGTAAGATATGAGCCAGGCTCCACACTCTGACAGAATAATGCACCCGACTGCCAACAAATCATACACACTCATACAAAAGCACACAGGTACACAAACACACAGGTGTGTATAAGGACACAGGCAAACAAATTCAAAACATACATCTACAGCACAGTGACACATGAGGGTAAGTCCACCAAAACCACAAGATGGACAGCCAAACCATAAGTAGAGGAACCATAAGTGGTAGGTTGAAGTGATGACAATATAAAATACACAGGGACATCAGAGTCAAGATAAATGTTAACAGCTATTTTCTAGCTGTATAAACCTTGTGCTTACTTCAGAGAGGGATACATTGATGTACTGTCCATCATGGCAACCAGGAAACTGCTTGTATATTTAATACTGTATGTTTGGGTCTGACCATACATAGGTGACTGAGGGGCCCTGTCAAAAAATGCCTAAAGGTTGTTCATATGGCTGGGTGACAACAGGGTGATTCATTATATTCAGCTTATTAGTGTTATAATCATGTCTACTGCTCAGTGGGAAGACATTTAAATTTGAGTTAAATTCAATCAAAATAGAAAAAGCTAATAGGGAGAGAAACACTGGAAGGCCACTGGAAGATATATATATAAAATCTTAGTCACCCCTGGGTTGGTAAAGATATAATACATATTCCAGTGAAAGTTTTTAATGCTGTAAGAAATTTTCAGTCAATAATGGTCAAATAGGTATAGCCAATCACATAGCACAATATGATCACATGGTTATGCTAAGCCAATCATGCTAAGCCTTAAAAATAGTAATACTACTATACTCACGATGCAGCCATTAGAGAGAGGAAGTCTGTCCTTATTGTTGGTGAAAAAACTGATATCCATCTTGTGTGACCAGGACCAAGAAATAAAGTATCCAGACTCTTGACTGAAATGCTATTTAGGCCACACATATTGTAATTTGAACAATTTTTCTTTTGTTTTCTGTTGTAACTTATATTTGTTAGCGATACAGCTTCTCAAAATAGGTAAACATATGCTTCTAAATATGGAATGAAGAGACTTTCATTTTATTGGCATAAAGTATTTAGTACTTTAACATAAGTATGTGTGCTAATTTTTTAGATTGTCATGGCTCCTGTTTTACAAACACACACAATAACTGTTTCAGGTATGGGCAGAAGACAGAAACAGAGTGGCCACATGCAAACAATCAACAGCAACTTTTAGAGCTGTTTCTTGCAGTTAACAGACTTAAGAAACCAGCAGAGGAAACAAGACATGAACAGAGCGACATGATAGGGTGAGGAGTTTGTACAGTTTGATAACCCAGCAATTCTGAAGATAAGGCAATGTCATTTAACACACAAATGCCACAGCATATGGGAGAATGATAAAGTCAGTGATTCACTGAGAATCACGAACTGAAGAGAGCAGTGAATGTCAAGCAGAGAGAAAAAGTTAGAGGTGAGATGACATAGATGAGATGCGAAGGATCCGATGAAGGCAAGCAATGTGGAATGAAAGTAAAACAGAGCTGCGAAGCGATAAAGACGTTGGAGTAGAGAAGTGCAGTCAAGCATGGCTCAAAGGCCAGGAATTGGTGGTAAACATTTAGTGAGCCAAAGATGAGAGTCTGAGGGACTCTGGAACAGTAGATTGTCTCTTCTGTCTTCTTTTGAACTGTGCACTGAGCTGCCCTCCACCTTTTTAGGGAGTCATCTGCCAAATTGGATCAATAAGTAATTAACACTTTGGCTCTCCGCTGGCAAGTTCTCTTCCTTTCCTTCTCTGTTGCTCAGTCTTTGTACTGCTCTGTAGATACAGACACACACACTTGCACACACAGCATCAAATATACACAAACACATTGAGTTAAAGGAGGGGGGGAGAGACAGAGAATCACCCATGCACACATTTACACATATTTTACTTCTTCAGCTTCTGCTGTGCTCACGGGGGTTGTGAGCAGAAGCAGCGTGGGTATCCATCCCTGCTGTCCTGGAAAAGGCGCTCTGTTCCATCTGAATACCCACTGACTCAGATTTCTCTCACTTCAGTCTCTTTTGACTCTCCCATGACACAAACACATACAATGTCACCTCTGTGATTTTTTTTTTTCTGCTATACTCACTTGTCTTCTTGCTATAGTGACATTTGACACCTGTTGGTGTAAGTGCAACGCTGTAGGGATAAAATAGCAAAAAATATGAGGACAAAAAGGTGAGGCAGTGGGATATCTGTAATGTAGAGCGATTGGCTGGATAGGAGTGAAAACACTGAAGGGAGAAGAAAATGACAGCTAAACCAATATGCTTATAGGGAGAAGAAATACAGCAGACACAGAAAGAAGGGCAGCAACAGACAGGATGATAGAGACGAAGACAGAAAGGCAGAAATACAGGGAGGGAGAGATAACAACAGCCCAGGGCCAAGTATGGGATTGATGTGTGAGGATTCAGTGCGGAGCTCTGTCATCAATCCTATTGGCTAATCAGATGTATGGCTGAATTATTGATAAGGGAACCTCATCAATAATTGCGGTGCTGCTGCTTTTGGGCCACAGACCATAGAGGAGGGAATCAGAGCTGGTGGCTTTGCAAGAGAAAACACAGTCATCACACACATTTATGAAAACTAAACCAGAAGAATAAAGAATTAGGAATGAAAGACGTTGAAGTAATTCCAGGTATAAATGGGCTTTTAAATGTTGGAACATAAATGCTGAAGACAAAAAAAAAAATCATATTTCACCTAATCAAAGGGTTAGAAAGCCGTGCCATTGATGTCACTGTTGCTGTAAAATATATTGTATGTACTATTATTTTCTGCTTTACAGAATAAGACAGTTACACATTTTTTTCTCTGTAGGTCTAAATCAAAAATTTCTTGTAAAAAAAAAAACAAACAAAAAAAAACTCCACATCTGTAAAACTGACTAGTCACTTTCAAACTAGTCACATAAAGTATTTGGAGTCTCAGGCTTTTTAAAATTACTTACACAAAATGATTTTAAATAGAATAGAATTCCATGGAATAATATTCTCAGCTTCAGCAGTCGGAAACGAGAAAAGAAAATTGAAAGGAAAAAAAATAAATTGCTTGTGAACCCCAGAAGATATCACCCTGAAACAATGTTTTAGGCAGGTCACATTTGTCAGCAAGCTAAATGTGATTTGTGTGCTACTTACCCATTCCAACATTTATTAAGCTGGCTAAATGCCAGTTGTTTCAAACAGGAATGATGGAACAATGAGACCAGGTTTACTTTCTTGCAGAAATAAACTAAATATGGACAGAAGTGACATTTGTCAGCAGGCATGGTAATTTCTGAAGTTCTAATCTCATAAATATTTTGTAACATTAGAATATTGTGAAAACATGGAATATTTTTATTGATGTACTTTTCATAGGTGAATAAGTGGCTTTTAAAAACTACCATATCCTGGGTAGTCTAAATTATTTACACGCAGCTCCGTTACATAGCAGTTTATGAAATACTCGCAAAATGCTGTCCCATTTTCTTTTTCATGTTCGCGGTCACAAATCATAAGTAATGTATTTCAATAAAAATGGATTTTGTGTGAGAAGCATGTATTTTGTCAAGCGAAAGTGGGAAGAAAATCAAGAAAACAAAACTTTAGAATAAATGGCAACCACTGCAGTTTACTCCAACCCATGAGCTCTGCAGTTTCCAATGAATAACTCAACCAAGTCATTGTGAATACCTAAAGATAATTTAGTGACTCATTTTTACTTAATAGCATATTTAAAAATGCTTCAAATGATGTGTGAAAATTCAGGTGTATGAATCAAATTTGGTCACTGGTGTGAGTGGCAAAATGATTTGCTCCACTAACCTCTCCAACCTCTCCATGCATCCTTTATTGGCCTTTTAAAAGTGTAATACATTATTTACATGTATATGGACACAAATTAGCACATAAGCGAACAGACTAATGACATATCATGTCCAGGGACAGGAAATAATGTTTTGAAGTTCATGTTGAGGAACACAAAAACAATGTAAATGTCATGTCCAGAAACACTGCTGTGAGTCTGAGTTGTATCTCCAAGTGTTGTAATTATTCTATTTGTGACAATAATTAAACTTGAATAAATGCCCAGAGAGACAATTACATGCTTGACTATTTATTGTAAACAAAGAGCATACTATTATAAATACTCAAATTGTATCAATTAAAAAGCACACACAGTAATAGTGTTAGATACTGTGAAATGGGACCGGAACAATCATCAAACATGCCATGCCCCCTGCTGCTGAGTCAGCACTTGTATTATTCTGTCACTTTAACACTGTTCCCCCACTTGAGGATTGCAGTTAAAATATTGGTTGTGCTTAGTATTTTCCAGTGTATTTGCATAAGACATGTTTACTTTGTGTCACCAAAGTCACAAATATAAAACTATATGCACTCACAGGGCAGTTTATTAGGTACACCTTGCTAGGCTCAGATAGGATGCTGTTTTGGCTTGAAAAGTGTCATAAGTCTTTGTGGCACAGATTCAACAAGGTTCTGGAAACTTTACTCAAAGATTTTGGTCCATATTGATATAATCGAGTCAAACAGTTGCTGCTGACAGCACACCCAGCATGCAAATCTTCTCTTCTATGACATTGGATGGACCTATTCTTTCATATTGTTGATGTTGCAGCACAAACCAAGACTGCTAAGACTAGTTTTTCAAATCTTTTGTTGCCCATTTTTGGTGACCCTGTGTGAACTGTGTGAACCAAGGTTCTTATCATTAACAAAAATGAACAAAATAATCAATAACTAACTGAAACTGTATTGTGTGTTTACAAAACGAACTAAAACGTACTAAAATTATAAATAAAATGCAGTTCATTTTTGTGTTTGTGAGTTTATTTAAAAACCTTGTGAATGTGAAATCGTTCCTCTCTGCTCGACCAGTTTTAGCTGGGAGCTCCATACTGTGTGTGTTGTCCTCAATCACAAAGGAAGTCCCAGCATTTTTTGTTTCTATCAGCTGACACCACATACAAAACAACGGCACACGACCACAAGGTAATTAGGTAACATAATGTAGCTCACATAATCATAAATGCCAGTAGGTTGCGTACATAGGCCCCTCAAAGATCCAGCGCAGATGTCTAATTAGTGAGTGTCCTGGTAGATCAGCAGTTTCTTAAATACATCGAAGTACTCTGATACACTGACACCAACAACCCTGCCACATTCAAGATCACTTAAAGCACCTTTCTTCCCCATTCAGCTTGAATAATGTCATAACATGTGTACTTAAAATATTCTCTGTGTTTTCTCGAATCTGATGTACCAGCTATCAAGACCTGGTCCGAAAAAAATAACCAGTAAATAAACAGTAAAAGATAGCTGCACTAAGTCAGAGCTGCGAAAGAAAACCTCACAGTACAATGTTCCAAATGTAGTATTTCAGCTCCTGACATGCTGGTCAGATGCCAAGCCTTAATCAAAAATATCACGTAAATTAATAAAAACTGGCTTCACTAAAGATGAGAAGGAGCCAGTGAATCCCATCACCTTTGACAACATGCTTTCAGAGCCATGAATAACCAACTCTAAAGCATGTGCATAGGCTATGGAGATTTTGAAGGGCTTTTTATCCTGCTTTTTTATGAACTGCATTGACTGTCATCATTTTCAGTTTGCAGCACTTACCACTGAAAGCCATTGGAATCCATTGCTGCTGTGCAAAGTCATTTACCAGAGCAGTAGGACAAACCAATATTATGTTGTCTGTGGCAGTAACTTGTTGTGAGATCGCCCCTCTCCTTCACCTGAACTCCAGCCATCACTTGATGGGTGAGAAACAAATTTCATGACAAGCGATTTTATAAACAGCAGGGTATAGCAAACAAACACCTACCTAGCACGTCTTTGCTAGAACTACTGTTTGTCTATGATGGACATGAAACACTATAGTCAAACAAAGCACACAGAACACATGTATCCCATCCAATGGTAGTATATACAAAGAGCACAGTGTGGGCATGTGGGTGTGAGGCTGCATTAACTGAGGAGGTGATTGCTTTACTTATATGGTGTTAATAAAAAGTTTTGTTGTTAAATTAGTTTTGGGCAAGCACAGCCTTTCTGAAACTTTTCCCTGGTGATAATTTTACTTAATGTGTCCAGGCTAAGACAGAAATCTGCCAAATGTTCTCCAGGGTGAAGAGGACCATATGTTGTCCGTAACAACAAGTGAATACTGATACTGAGAGTTGCCTGACAATGCATTTGCTGACTGAGATTAGACAGCTGCACTCACTATTACTGTCAAACTTCTTCAAAATATAAGCTACAGTGGAATGAACTTAATGCCCCATAGCTACATTTTTCAATAAATGCAGTTAGAATTACTGCATAATGTACTGTGAAAGAGATTACTCATAGCAGTAAACCTATAGATGGTTTGCGTCTTTTGGCCCAATGTCTTGTTTCATTTTTATTAAGAAAAAAAATTCTTCATGAAGCTTCATTTTTTTAGTCTGAGCAATAATTTTTTATTAAAAAAAAACAAAAAACAACAGTACCTTGTTAATTGTAAAACCAGTTGAGCATTCAGGAGCTTAAGAGCCAGATAACACCATCAGGAATTAACTGAAGTCAAAACGAGCTAAATATAGAATTAATAATGGATATATACATTCACCAAAGGTCCAGAGAGACAGCTGCAAACACAGGAGCATTCTCCAATAGGATCAAAATATATCTTTGACTTTAATAAACAAATCAGGCTCTTAAGATAAAAAAAACAAACAAACAAACAAAAAACAAACAAACTAGATACTCTCAGAGACCATCTGAGGGCACTGTGTAATAAATTATTTAAATGTAAAACTGTCACTCTGTGACACCTCAACTGCCTTTGTTGTTACTAGTTGATAATTATGTATAATAAATGAGTTACCACTGTCATGCCTTATGCGTAACACGCACAACTCTCTAACATGAGTTTGCATCCTTAAGTAAGATGAAATTATTTTAAAAATTAAGTGTATTATGAGTTTGTCTGCCTGAGGCAGAGTTACAATCACTTCACATATTCGGAGATTGCCATAGCTGCGATGAGTACTGCCACAGCCATTTTTAAGAGGAAGAGACAAGTAAAAGCTATCTGTCTTGTAAGACCAGGGGAAGTCCAGCCTATAAAATAAAAGCTTTCTTTATGATGAAGCCTGGGCAGCAACTGTAGATTTACCCTGGGGCAATGTCCACAGGTATCCTTTTAAAATTCAGATTTTTCATGTTTGTTTGGAAAAACACCTCAGTCCACATAAAAATGTAAAATAAAAATGATTTCAAGTAGCTGTCAAGAGCATGCCAAACCAACAAGTGGTAATAAAACCCTACAATCAATAACATGACTTAAAGTCTAACATAAAAAAAAAGGAAATAAAGGTGCACACCTTTGATGTTGCTAAACAAAATCTTCGTTTTCCTTGTCCCGTGGAAATGCAGGAACTAAATTTCTAAAAATATTCACACTGGAAGGAGTTTTTCAATTGCTCCATTTTCAGGGACCTAAAACTCTGTTGCATGTGGACAAAAGCCCAAAATGCATAGAAAAAGCTACATTTACCAAAATGTATTTGTGGACACGGCCTGGACAGCTGAGACAGAGTTGCACATGGCTGGGCCAGCAGAGCAGAACTCTCCATCTGCTCAACAGTGACACCCCATCACTGATGCATTGCATAGTCCAAATTCATTCTCTCGATTAGTTTCAACCTTTCAGAGCAGCTACAGTAAGCTAATTGTTGGCTTAGCATTGGCTAACTACAGTAGCTAGCTACTGTAGTTAGCCAATTAAGTTGATTTGTCTCAATCTAAAAAATAAAGTATAAAAAAGGAAGAATCTGGTTTAAAAAAAAAAAGTCCACAAAATGGTTAAGTATGATAAATAGGCTAATTACAAGTAGCTAGCTACTGTAGTTAGTCAATGCTAAGCCAACACCACGACATCATAGTTTGCTTTTCTCACCATATTGAAATTTCCACCAACATACAGCTGTGGCTCAGATAAATCTAAAGAGCAGTGTGGGTATATACATTTGTGGCACAGTTGGAGCAACTTCAATAACGTGGGTCACTCACAATTTTATTTTTGCAGGTTAATTGTTATATGCAGGTTTCACGTTTATGGAGCTCGCTTTCTCTGGATAAATCCTGCCTTCCACCTGAGCTCATTTATGCAGCGCCGCTATTAACTCCTTACATGTCAGAACAAGAGGAATTTTCTTCAACTCCTCACCATTGATCTGAACTGCCATGCGCTTTGTACAAATACATACAAGTAAGACCTCGCTTTACGCTGTGTGTTTTTTGTTGATAGATTATTCGTTCGCTCATCAGGTCTGCTGGTTTTTGACCTGCTAGTTTGAGTTATTCTTTGTGGTTTGAATTGGTCATTACAGCACTGAAAAGAACCGGCTGCATCTGTAAGGTGATCACTTACAGTACAGAACTTTCAGAACATCTTTGTGATGGCACCAAAGCCTGAATTTCTGCTTTAACATTTTCAGCACTCTGCTGTGAAATGACACAACTTATCAGGGACACCAGATATCAACACAATATGGCAAGGAGCCTTTAGCTACCATGTGTAATTTACCATTAACTGTGTCAGCAATTGATGGATACTCTGGGTGTGTGATCTGAGGACTGAACAAGCATAAATGTGTTCACTATATCTAAAAGTCAAAAAAGGTTTTAAAAAAAAAAAAACTGAACCCATGTACATTTGAATTAATATTGTCATGATCCTGGGCAGGTGGCCCAGGGCGCTGTATGTTTGTGTTTTATGTATTAGGATTGTCGTTTGCTTTTGTTTCCTGTTTCCCTCATAGTTCGAATGTTTGCTTTTGTTGTCATGTCTTAGTCCCTGGTCTTATGTGTGGTTTGACATTCCCGTGCTCTGTGATGTATTTAGATTACTGTTATGATCTGGTTTGGTTTTCTGAGTTAAGTTTGCCTATGCCTTCTGTTTAGTCTCTTCCTGTTTTAGTTTGTCAGTCTTGTGCTCCTTGTGCTTTGTATCTAGTTTTGCTTCCTGTGTTTCATTAGTATGATTTGGTCCACCTGTTCTCCCCAGCTGTTTCCTGTTTTCCCTCATCATTCCCAGTGTATTTAAGTGCTCAGTCGGCGTCTGTTCTTTGTTGCGTCGTCGTCAGTGTTTCCCTCTCCTGCTGTGTGTTACCCAGTCTAGTTTTTCCTTAGTTTTCCCAGGCTGTGTGTTGTGTGTTACAGCCTTGGTTGAGATTTCAAGCTTTGTGTTTTGTATTTTTTGGGCCTTCAGCAAATAAAGCTGTCTGAGTTAATTTCTGTCTCCCGCATCCTGCGTTTGGGTCCACCCCTCGCCACACACAGCCCCCTGACCGTGACAAATATCAAATATTTTATTTCCATAAAATATACAGTACCAGTCAAAAGTTTGGACAGACTCCCATTTTGACTGGTACTGTGTACAGTGGGTAAGCAAAGCATTCAGACCCCTTCAAATCTTTTACTTTTTGTTTAATTGCAGCCATTTGCTAAAATCAAAAAAGCTCATTTTATTTCTCATTAATGTACACTCAGCACCCCATCTTGACAGAAAAAAAAGACATGTAGAAATTTTTGCAAATTTATTAAAGAAAAACTCAAATATCACATGGTCATAAGTATTCAGACCCTTTGCTGTGACACTCATATTTAACTCACATGCTGTCCATTTCTTCTGATCCTCATTGGGAT
>VUQJ01026769.1:13418-27121 GCA_015108635.1 Andinoacara biseriatus
TTTTGATTCATTTGCCTTTCCTCTACAACCCATTCATCTCCGTCTACTCGCCATCTCCCTCTGTGTGCAACTCAGCGTCCCTCCCCTCCCAGTCCACCCGCACACATGTTCTCTCCCACTGCTGTGACAGTGTCTCTGCCAAGGTTAGGTAACAGTATGCGGTGTGCCCTGCTGTGCCACGGTGAATAATTCAGTCAACAGGACACGGGGCTACACTCTTATGTCAACTGAAATGACAAATTACAAAATACTGTAGAAAAGAGAAAGCGAGGCGTAGAGCCAGCTGTAGGCAAGAGATCCAGGAGCATTCAGATTTAGGTTCATTTTCAAAGAACATCAGCATAAAGGAGAAATACAGTATAAGCAACAATTGTGCTCACAATTCACAGCAGCTGCAATACTATTTTTTTTTTTATCCTTCATCATAGTTTGCCATTATATATCTCAGCAACTAATAATTTAATGTGTCTGAATGTGTTGCCATGCGCCAGTACTTCATTTCAAATCCTGCCAAATAGTGGGATGACATATGTGCTGTTTTAAGCGGCGAGGTACAAAATACTCAGTCTGGTGTGTCTTGTCGCTATGGAGGTGGGAGATTGTGGGAAGAAAAGCATGTGTAGGGTGAGGACATGAGTCAGTGGGACAGAGGAAGGGCAACAGGAAGAGAGCGGAGGGGAAATTCAACTAAAAAGGGACTCGAGGTGAATTACGTGGACTTAATGAACAAAACACTCAGAAAAGGCTAGATGAGCTGAGTGAAAGGAGGGCGGTGATGAGAAGTGAGCAAATAAAGGATGTGTGAGTGAGATAGGAATCTACAAAGGACTGTGTGAGTCATCTAGCCAGAGAGAGATGGGTCACCATGGACACTGACACTGACCTTGCACTGATGCCCAATCTATTGATCCCATTAAAGCTATACCTTTGTGTTTCTTTTACTCTTTCTCTGTGGAAGCTTTCCTGTCCGGCTTTATTAATCTTGATGAGATCAACAACTTTGAAATCATCTTTGCCCCTCATCTTGCTGTGGTATCTGAAAGCACTACATTTTCGGACACTGCCTGGCTCGATGCGCTGCTATTTAGAATCTGTGTTGTTTTTTCAATGGCTGATTTATTTATTTATTTTTTAGCTTAAGCACCACAAATGGCAAGCGTTGCACAAATAATGATTAAACACATGGTGAGGAAATAATACCATTAGGTAACCTAATACAAGCTAATCATAACTGAAAAACAACAACTGTATCTCTGTGTTTAAAAATATTGCAGCCTTGATGTCTCCTGCAACTTTAAAAAAAAATAAATTTTTTATCCTTTTGCGTGTTTTAATCACGGTTTTCTGTACTTTCTGCACCTCGATCAGACAGCAGCTTTGCAATGTTTGTCTCTTGCTAATTGGGCTCACTGCAGAGAGCATCTCTAGATTAAGTAAAGGCCATCAACAAATTAATGTGGGTTTAATGTATATATTTGTGTCCATAGAAGAGAAGTACTGTTCAATTACTCACTAGTGAGATCATTTGCAATTAGCCCCCTTTGTACTAATACAAAAGGTTATCAACCTATTCATGCAAATGCTACCACATAAGCATTCTTGTTTAAACTATTTATTTTGATGGGAGGTGTCCTCCGTGGCTGTACCGTTCTATGCTGAGACTTGATTAGATGTTGATTAATGCTCCTTGAACAATGAGGTCGTACTCATTTCAAATTAGCATGATGCATGCAGACCATCACAAACGTACAACCTTCCTCTTATGTTTTCCAGTCTCATCCCTGATTTCACTTTATTTCTTCCTTTCTGCCTGTCATTTAAACACACCTTTCGTGGACATTTCTTGCATGGCAACTACACGCTTTGACAGGAGTGTTGCTATGGGAGAGCTTTTTAACAAGAGTGGTTGTGGTTGGCCTGTATTACTTATTAATTGGATCTTCACCTCTTTGATGAAAGAGCTTGGCTCTGGTCTCTGTTACCTAGTGCTAATTTTCAGTTTCTTATATTACTTGCAGGAATTTTGCAAGGCCTAATTTTTAATATTCCTACACATCTTTAGATAATGTGTGTTCTGTTTGCATGCTGCATATCTTATTCTGATTTAATGGATGTTTTTTGATGGTCATGGTTTTCTGAGCACCTGCAAGCAAAATTAAAAAAAAAACTCCCTTTGATCTGATCCTGTATCACCAGACGGCAGACACAGCAGTATGCACAAGAGATCCATAAGCATGCCTGCAAATGTATGGCTTTAGGACATGAGATACATGCTCATAACTTGAGAAATTCACATAAACAAATCTAGCTTAGGCCATGCTGTTGTTTGCTTCCAAAAATATATAGAGATGAATTATCTCAGCTCTATAATCTGTATCAAATATGGAGGGTTGGTATTGCTCCCGAGAGGCCCAAGCTATCAGTCCAGCACACATTCACCTTGGCACATCCCATCATTCAAAAATCAGAAGCACTCAAAGCTCTATTTGCAGGCAATTTTATGCATTTTTGATCTGAAACTTGAACAAGCTTCTTTTCTCTCCATGCTGGCTTTCAATAAATTCAGATGATTTCCCGTGTCATTAAATGCTGAATTTGACTTGCAAATGCTCTCCTTGTGCTATCTATGAAGACGAGATGAATGCACAGTAGACACACACTCGTTCATATACCCAGACCAACAGAGGCAGACAGACGGCACTTACATAGCTCATGTTTAATTAAGCGATTTGTCTGTGAGAGAGAGGGGTGGGATGGGTGCAGTGTAACCCCAAAGAGTGTTTTCTTCTATAAACTTTTCCTTTCACCACTCAATATCCTGTGGCCCTATAGGGGGCAGTACGTATTAGTGGCCTCTTTTGTCCTCTGCCAGCAGGACCAAAGTAAACATCCTCTTGGATTATCTCTTTCATTCTTTATCTCACTCTCTTCCTCCTTTCACCCCCCTTTCTTCACCCTCTCACCCACCTTCTCATCTCTTTCACACTCACTCCATCTTGATTCTGTCTCTTTTTTTTTCTGTACAGAGATGAAAGCCTCCCCACAGCTCCTTTCACTCCTCCCGAAGCCCAAATGAGGTAGCTTATCTGATGGGCCCCACCCCCTTCTTCAGAGAAAACACACACACACACATATACACAGCTAAAAAAAAACAAAACGGTACCATTCTGCCTGTGTGCACATGCACTTATAAACATATGCAGAAATGGATAATAAGTGAAACACCCACACAGACACACATAAGGTGTGCCTGGAGGCATGGCAGGCCTGGTGAGAGATCCGGGGGCTTGGCATTGTGCTGTAAGGGTCCCAAAGGGTTGACTGTAATGTTGACTGTGAGGTTACTGGGCTCCACACAACATTGTCTTTTGGTCTGCACTGTAGGGGGCATGGGGGAGTTCATGCATGTGACAGCTTTTATTAAACAGTAATCCCAACAGCTGTTGTTTAGCTATACATTTCCCCTTAACCCAATTCTCTTTCTACAGTCTTTATTTCCTTAGTTTATTTCTCAGGTGGATTGTCTGTTGTCCTTGGCAGAGCAAATACTTTTTATTAAACACTCCTATCACATTCATACATTTAACATACAAACCCTATACATTCATTCCCTACCAAGGAGAAAGAAGAGAAATCTAACACATGTTTTTATGTTTTCACTATATTTACATTTTTACTATACCTAATAATAATAATAATAATAATAATAATAATAATAAAAGTTACCTCTTTTGACCTTAGTGAAAACATTGACATTGGTTTAAATGAATCAAATTTAGTGCTGTTTATATGTTGTGGTCTTTTAATGGTGGATGGACAGCTGGTTTTGGTGACAGAGAGACAGACAGACAGCAGTTAATATCAGAGGTTGGTGTGGATTAAATAGGCAGGATGCTTTGGTTGCTCTTAAGTGTCATTCTCATTTCACTTTTAATGTGGATTGGGTGAGGTGTGAACTATAGACTTCAAACTGTACATTTTGTATAGCGAAGCAGGCATATTTTTTTTTAGTAAATCTTCAAATAGATAAGTACATCCAGTTGATCCCTTCCTACAGCAACTTCCCAGCAAATCCTGTCAAGCATTGTCAGTTTGGTTTGAGATGCCTGCTCTGTGGTGACTTTGATGGGCCACCCATGGATTGTTAGAAACTTGTTCTGAGGTCATTTCAGTGTTGTTGTGGCCCAATGGTTTGAAAGTTTCACTTTTGTCATTGCTGTGACAAAAAGTCAAACTTTGTCCTCCAGGTTTTCTTGTATGAGTAGCCTCCCTGTGTCTGCTGCTGAGCAGCACCCTGATAACACGATGCTACTTTCATCGTGTTTCAGTACAGGGATGTCATGAGCCCGATAATGACCAGTGCCCAGTCAGATAGTTTGATTTTTGACTCATTAGCCCAAAGAATCACTTTCTTCTTGCTTTCCTTTTAAAAAAGTGGCTTCCGTCTACTTACTGTACTAAAAAAAAAGCTTGTCTGATGAAATGCACCTGAGATCCTTTCAGAGGACTTCCAAAGCTGACAAAGTGACTGTTGGATCCCAAGGTCCTTTCTCTGTTACTCCCTTTGGTTGGATGGCCAGCTGAAGGAAAATTTCAGGAGTGTTTTTTCCCCCCTTTTTCTAGAAATATTGAGGGCACTGTGCCCCTGGGAAGACTCAAAACTCAAAGAAATGGTTTTATAACCTTGCGCTATCTTAACATGGTTTTATTGTAGTGATCGGCTCTCCTGGGCTTCCTTTATGGCTTTGCTTGGTTTTCCATTTAGTTCTGACACCCGATTCATTTCTTTTCTAAGAGTAAGAACTCTTTTTTTTTTTTTCACGTCTTAATGTAGGCTAATAATAAATTTTCATTTTACTTACAAGTAGACAATTAAAGGAAGTACTAGGGCCCTGTGGGGGTGAAATATGCCTCTTTTCCACTATTACCTACTTGGTGGTAGGTAACAGGTACTTTTTTGTACTTACTCAGCCAGGGTTTCAAGCAAGCTGAGTCGAGCTGACTGCATGCTGCTGATTGGCCAGGGAGTGATGTCACTAGGTGAGTCATTAGGGCGACTCCTTCACAAGGGAACAACAAGGGAAATGGCAACATACTAACCAACTGAGACGTTTTTGTGGTTGGTGGCTGATGAGAGAATCCAGAGGGAACTAGACAGAGCAACCGTTTGTGTCACATACAAATGACATCACAGGACTTTCAGGCCACCTTGCTGTAACGGCATTGAGGCGGTACTTGAATGTAGTGGAAACCAAGTAGTCGAGTTGAGTTGAGCCGAGTAGGTACTAGTGGAAAAGAGGCAATAGTTCATTTGGTGTTAGAAGTACAATTTCCACGTGTATATTCCAAATGATAATGCATGTGTGTGTATGTCATGGTAAAAATATGTGCGTGCCTATTCTTAAGTTCAGTCCCTTAAGTTTTCCACAAGTGAGCTTTAGTTAATTTCTAGAAATTTACAGACTAATGTGTGCAAAAAGTGAAGTGACTGTACAGACACAGAGTTTATTTCAGATGTGTCTGTATGATGCTCAGACAGCAAGTGACACTTTTAGGTCAGCTGGTATTCATTGGAGATGTGTGTCTGTTTGTGTGTTACTACACCCTTTAATGTAGCATAAGAATTAATGAGTCAGAGTGCAAAGGATGAAAGTGCAGCTGTACCCTGGCACCTGCACTCCGCTCACACACACATGCAAGAACACACGGCCCCTCTACCTGCAGCTGGCTGCTGATTGAGCTGTTTCCTACCCAGGGGACCCCCTCAATGAGGGACACGTGCGTCTACCTCACTAATTATGCTCCCTAACACCAGCTTGCCAAGGGTTCAACCATTTTTCCTTTCTTGCTCCTTAATAAGACGGAAAATGTGGCAGTTTCATCTGTCTCCATATATCAAACCTTCCCTTCATACATCCCTCTGTTGGCCTCCCTCCCTTCTTGCTCCCTGTCTGTCACCCAGGAAGCGCTGTCTCACCCCAGCTCTCTCCCCCAGGCCTCTAACCTCTCCCCTGGGTAACATGTGAAGGAAGGGCCCAGGCTTTGTCTCCCTGTCTAGTCACTGACACCAACCACAAGGGAAGAGAACTTAATGATGGGTTCAGCAAATGTGCTTACTGGCTCTAACCCACATGGGTGTGGGTGCACACATGCATGGGCATACACATGCTTGCGAGTGCACACACACACACACACACACACACACACACACATTACAGTTGGTGATGTATAATTTATAATCACTATGGAGAAAATACTTTGTTTTGCAGCTCCTGACATAGTTTATTTGATTAACTCAGGTTAATAAGTATGATTTCATGTCACCCCACCCTCGCAACCACATCCTGTTGAGCCACAATTAGTGCCCAGCTGTAACTTTGTGCATCCATGTTTATGTGCACCACTGTACTGAAACGCAGAAAACATGTTGCTACTCTGTGTCACTCAAACATGCAAAAACAGAAGCCTCTTGCTTCATTTGCTGTCTGTCAGTGAGCGCTCACTCGTACGCCTGCTAATGGAAAACATCCCTCTGTTAACCAGCAGGCCAAAATTTGTTTTTCCACTAAATGATCTTTAGCTTTGGATGCAGTTACCTCCTTGGTTGGCAGGCGGCTTTAATTGGGCTCTTTGGCTTTTTGAAGGCTTATGTAAGACGCACTGTGGAGAATTTGTGTTGACATTTTCAAGGAACTTTTTAGGTGGGAAAAGTGTTGTAAAGCGGATGGGGAATTATACATTCAGGAAAACATCCACTAATGGAATTCCACTGGTATTTCATGAAGCTTGGAAGTCTATGAGAAATCAATAAAAAAAAAAAATTAGTCCAAAAAAAGCCAATATTCTTGATATTTTGTCCCAAATATCAAATGTACTAAATTCTACCCTTCTGATAATGCGACCTAATGTTGTCTCTGTATGCGGACACTCCCGGCCTATTAAAAACACATTTTTTTCACACGGCTGGCTTTCTGTAAAAAAATGTGGAACTTCCAGGCCCAAGGTGAAACAGCCCTCATGATGCCTTTAGGACATCATGAGCAAGATTTTCCAGAACCAAAGAGAACATTGTTCAGCTGTTGTCATACACTGCACAGTGCTTCCCACGACCTATGAAACTGGCAGAGTGCCGTTTAAGCAAACATTACAAGCGGTCAATTCCCCGTATTTCGGGAGCTTATGGGGTGGCTGGGGCTCAGGTGGTAGAGCTGGTCGTCTGCTAATCAGAAGGGCTCAAGATACTGAACTGCAAGTTAAAAAAGATAAAGGTCAGTGAGATAAACAAACAGAATAAAATGAAGAGCTCAATAAATGAATGACAAATATAATGCAATATGGAAAATCCAGTAGAGTGCAGGTATTGTGGTAGGAGGTGGTAAAGATCTCTTGTATCTGTCCTGATCCATAGCCACAGTCATTGGATCTTGTTTATTTGGGAATCAATTGTTTATTGATTCAAACTGAATTTAAATGAATTTCCAGCAGCCAGAAGTTCAATATTCAGGCCTGAAAAACATTCCTTCACCATAACATCTCTGAGACTGCTCCATTTTACCACCATATATAATGTATTCTCTCCAGATTTCTTCTCATCGCTCAGATCAACATCCTTGTCTGTTCTAAAAGTCCTGAAGCTAGATACGGTTACACTGTGGTCCAGGAAGTGTGACTGTGGCAAACTCTCCATGAAACACATCCAACATGATGTAAGCAATACAGAATAAACACATAATGTTCTTCGAATTCTGAGTCAGCTGAAAGCACAAAATAATGCTATGGTTGCTGACCAAAATGTTTCTGGGAGAAACACTGGGAGATTGCCAGAATGTGTCCAATCTGTCCACTTTTGGATCTACTTTTGGATCTAACAATAAGAGCTGTTATTTATTATATTTTTCCAGTGTTTATAATATTTTTAATTATTAAATTTATGGTGCTCCATTTGTGGGTATAACCAATTAACATCCTGTCCATAACACATGTATATCACTCAAATTTATAGTAGGAGCTTTAAAAAAATGACCATAAAAAGGATCTCCAGCTCCTGCAGTGCGGACATAGAGAAAAGGGGGCGCTACATCCAACAATTCATGTTCTCTAAAAGCAGCTATAAGGGTTTATCCTCTAGGGTCCATTGGGGATGAACCAATTGACCTGTGCTGCAAAATCAAACAAGTCTGGTGAAAATTAAAAAAAAAATTTTTTTTTAAGGGGCGGGATATGGTTAGGATTCAAAAAGGAACTTTTTTGGAAAAGTGCCACAGTCTAAATCTCAGTGGGAGTTTTTTGTCCCACCACAGTATGTGCACAAGTATTTGCCCCAGTGACCGTGTGGAGGCTCTCTGTGTGCATTGTCCATAGACAATAGAACTGTACGCAGGGCAGTATGGTGCTGCAGTGACCGCTGTGACCTGAAGCTGTGGCACATCAGACTTCAAGCCAAGAAACTGCTGCCACTGTTGGATTGAGCCCACAGTGCATCGACTCAGTTCCAGCGCTGAGAGACGGAACCTGATAGATTTCCCAGCATTATCATGGTTGTCAATTCAGAGGACTTTGGTCCCTTGTAATTAGCCAAAACAAATACAGTTCAGATACCATTAGCCATTTCCTCGTTGTGTTAATAAATCAGCAACATCTGCTCCTTGTGCGCGCCTTCGTTTGAAGTGTGCAGAGCTTTAAAGGGGCGGCTAATAGACCCGGTCTGCTCCACATTAATCTCTGGCAAAAACAAACAGTGTGCCTCACTACATGTATGTATTTGTTTTTTTTGCTGCTACTTGCTTTAAGGATCTACAAATGTATATTTAAAGAATTCCAAACCCACACTGAAGGTATAGTTGCCACATGATCCTGAGGAATTTTATGTTATGGCAAGATTTGGAATGATTTGCCAAACTCTAAGCTGAACTAGATGTGGGTTTGGGGGCTGGTATTGGTGTCACTTTTGGGTGGTGGAGGGTATATGACTGTTAGTGTTACACTGTGTTAGTAGCTGAAAAGTAGATCACTTTCAGATGTTGTATAAGTGCATGATTTCCCTGGTTTTTTTTTTTTTTGGTCTGCTACCAGTTAAGGTCGTCAGACTTTCAGACCTCATTCTGATGCTTAACCTCTGTGCAGGTTGTTTGCCGTATCCTGTCCTGATCAGCTTATTGCTGGAAGATTTGTACAATAGCTACTTGTTACATAACAATATTTGTTGTAATGTATGTAGATGCAGCCAGACAACATGTTCATTTATATTAAAGAAATACATGATGAAATTATGGAATTTAGCTTTGGTGGCTAAAAAGCACTAAGGACTGAAATACTAGTCTATCAGTGGTCCACCAATGTGGTACCAATACATTTGGTACAGACCTTTAAGATGCTCAAAGGGTAAGTGATCTCATCATGTGGCAACAAGATGTGGAACAGTCACAAGGTTCAAAATTTATGAGAATGTCTTTGGTGATCATCAACTAGATTAAAAGTTTGTATTATTTTTTTTTTGCATTATTTAACAAATTTTAAACACGTTTTGTATGGAGATAAGCTTAAGCTTCTTCAAAAAATGTATATTTCTTCATTGACGCTCATCAGGGAAAGAACTTTAGACAGTCTACAGAAACTATAAACCCTGTTGCGCACCAAGAAACAGGCTAGGTCTGCAGCATAAGTTGCAATCAGCATGTATGCAAGTAAGAAGTTCAATTTAATTCAATTCAACTTTATTCATATAGCACCAAATCCCAACAAACAGTCACCTCAATTTGCTAAATATTGTAAGGTAAAGACCCTAAAATAATTACAGAGACGTGAACCACCCTGAGGTTTAAACTGGGATTGAACCTGAAGTTACTCAAAGCCTGCTTTGTAGTATATGTGCATATATGTGCATCAGACCCATTCTGGTTGAGGGTTCTCGCCCATTTGATGTAATAACAATGTCTCATATTTAAAAATAGTGCACAGTCCTTGGATTAAATTATTGGGAATGCAATTTGTTAAACATTTTCATGTTGAACGCTTATTGATGGAGTTTTAGTGCTTTTTTACAAACAGCAAAACCAGCTTTTTAGTGACACTGAGTAAGAACAAGATCCATTTGCGTACCAAATCCATAGACTAGACACTAACAGACAACAGCAGTTTTATTTATTTTTTAATACCTGTGGACAAATAGAGTAGTCACTAGACATCAGTAGGGACATTTTTTTCCCTCATAATTCTAAAGCCTTCTGTCTGTGTGATTTCATAAATGGCCACATTCTTGCTTTGCTGCTCTTTCTAAAGTAAACTATGATGTATAGGGAGGAAGTAGTGCATCAGTGAATGAGGGAGTGATTTCACAAAAAGCTTCAATGTTGTTATGTAGTTATCCGTGACTTTTTTGGGTCTGTTTTGCATTTATGAGTCACTGATATCTTGATGTAACACAAACAGAAAAAGCTTTTAGATTTACCGGTCTAAACACTTTCCACCTGGAAGGACTTTCCTAGATAAAATCTTTTCCTGCATAGGAATAATAATATGTTCTTCATCTCTGGTCTGTCCATAATAACAGCAGAAAGGCAGCAAGCACTCTGTCAGAAGGTGGAACTGATGCATGCGCTCCACCTGATGGGCCCCTGTCATTAATGAAACCTTATCAGCAGCAGTGAGGCTGCTTTTGCTGTCTTTTACACATTGACTTGAACCAGCATATGTCCCCCCCCCCATTAGATATTCATCTCTTTAAACCAATCTGTTTTCCACCTTATCTCACCGTACTAACTGCACGTTAATCAAACACTCCTTTTAGCCATAAATGATAAAGTCAATTGACAACTGCAGCCTCTGTTTTCAGCACACATGCATACCTAGAGTTTCCTCTCCATACCTTCCTGTCAATGCAGCATTCCTTTCCCAGACTTTTTGCCTTGCCAGGTATTCCAGTCTCCATGTCCCACATTCCCAGCTGTATGTCTGCCCATAGTGAAGCCATAACACTGCTGTCTCTGCAGCCATTTAGTGCTGGGAATACTGCCTGTGTGTGGTGTGGTGTGTGTGTGTGTGTGTGTGTGTGGTGGGGGTGTGGGGGGGTGTGTGTGGGTGTGTGTGTGTGTGTGTGTGTGTGTGTGTGCGTGAGAGAGAGAGAGACTTCTGAATGAGAATTGCTGTTACAGAGCCCGGAGCTGTTTCGCATTACAGGGAAGCTGGGGTTAATTTCCTGTTGATGGACACGGCCGACTTGCAGATAAAAGCAGGTTTAAGCAGCCGCTTTAGCCTCAGCTGTTTAGGAGGTGAGACTGGTGGGTGAAGTGTAGCATTAAATCTGAGGTATTTGGGCCAATACATACATGTATGAGGGGAATTGGGAGATGCTGAGAGGATTTTCAGATTGTAACATCATGGTTTAGATTACAGTTGCCTAGAGTAAGGTTTACTTAAAGTAAAGCTGCTTAGATTTTCTCAGGTGAAGTGGCTAATGAAAATCAGGTTGGACCCCTCCTGCACCCAGGCTAATAAAAAAAACAAAACAAAACACTACAGTATTAGGATTAATACATATTTACATGCACTAAAATAATCTTTTAATCTTTATATTCTTTGCAATGAAGTCAGAATTCTTCACTACTCCAACCTTGAACATGCATTCGGAGCGAGTTACGTATTTACTCTTTGAGCAAATGCAGAAATAATTCCAAGATTCTCTCTCATTCTTGCTCTGTTTTGTTCTTCACCAGCTCCTCTGGAAATTATTTGGTCTTTTGGCTGCTAAATGCTCCCTCGTTTGTTTACTGGTTGGCCGCTAAATTCAATTTGTGATGCACTGGTTGTTTGAAGACAGCCATTTGCTGCATCTGTCAGTTTGATGACAGTGGAAAAGACTAAACCAGCAGAAAAGTTATGGGCTTTAAAATAAAAACAATGACATAAAAGAAAAGAAAATTCTTTGTATGGCTGAGGCAAATTGCAGAGCTGGGTGATAATTTTCCACGAGTTTATCTTATGAGTGACAGACACCACAGTACACAAATTAATCTAACCCATATATGACATAAAAATGTTGATCAGTGCGGTTTTAATTTTATGAAGACACATTAAACTTCTGTCTGATATTTCATGCTAAAAATAACAATTCATTAAAATTGAAATGAGTCTGCATTATTATTTCTATAACACAAGAATCTGCTGCTGTACACTTACTATCTCTGCATTACACTGGGGTTTAATGAAGGTTTTTATGGCCTAAATAAAAGGTGGTTCAATGGGAGGTTTGCAGCTAATCTCAGTTTATTTTGTTCCATCTAGAATAACCCTGTGCCATGTGATGTATGTGGGCTGTGCTTTGAGGTTACTCCAACAGGGCCTCATTCATTAAGAAAAAATCCCAGATCAACAACCAAACAGAGACACATAAATGCGCCTGCAGTCTCTGCACATAGTTCACTGTCTTACCCATGAGAGGAGACAGAATAATAGATACATACAGTAGTCACTGTGTAGTCCCTCCATGTCACGCTCCACAGAGCCCCTCGAGGGACCCTTTAGGAAACCCATCCCTCATTTTCCTCTCTTAATAAGGGGCAGCATTTTATATGGCTGTGACAGAAGGTTTGTGTTAGCATCGTTAGCGATAGCCACAGTCCAAGGTGCTGCTGCCATAACCGCCCTACCGCTCCTCTGAGGAACACCTGGGACTCATTCTGACCTTGCAGGCCACGCCTTCACGTTGGCTGTACCTGGCCAGACACTGGGGGTCCAATGTGGTCCTTTGTGGCTTATCCTCCTCCATTTATTCAGAGTAGCTGACAGAGAATGAAGGGACTAACCACAGTTTTTCTCATGAGTTTATATTTCAGAGGAGTTTGATGCTTCTGACCACAGGGATGGAGAAAGGTGGGATGGTAACAGATGCCTAAGGGAAAGTTCAAATACCAGGAGGGAAATGAATGCGTAGTGTTCAACATATGTGCTCTGGTATAGTGATAATAAGTGGGCATACACAATCATGCATATACACAGAGACAGAGGGGCTTTCAGTGGCTGAGTAATCTCCTGTTTTCTTTACAGTATGTTCTCGTAACCATGTTCTTTCTTGGAAAAATATATACAGTGTTTTTAATAGCATTATTACCAAATAAAATAACAGTTTTGCAACAGGTTTATAGCAGCCTTGCTAAGAGTTTAATGCTCCAAACCGATGTGATGGAGGCTCATGTTACAAGCAGCCAAATAACGTTAGCCTCCAGTCAGGAATTACTTGTGTGTTGTTTAGATTTGGAAGGTGAGAGCTCAGATTTGTGCAGTCACTGAGGTTAAGCTACTGGTCAGTAAATGCATGTTATGACCCCGGATCACATTTTCTGCTTCTTAATACAGAAAATGTATTTCAGGCCAGAAAAGGTTAAATCTGATGGAGCTGGGCTGAGTACGCAAAGTGGTGTTACCACTAGTATAACACAATGTGAATTTAAGGAAATTTATTCAACATTTAGTTGTTTTCCGACCCAAGAAATCAAAAATGAATAAGTAATGGGTTCATTTTTTCAAGTAACTGCCATAGATTCAACATTATTCCTATAAGGCATACCCCCACCCTGCACCCCGCACCCCCCACCCCACTATGCTATGCTAGTGTCCGGATCTCTATGTTCATGACTTTGATGGTTCACTAAATATTCTTGTGGTAGTGTGTAAGTGTGCATTAGCGTCTTTACATGACAGAGTATGTG
>VUQJ01026769.1:61814-76988 GCA_015108635.1 Andinoacara biseriatus
TTCATCCCTGTACACACGCACACACACACACACACACACACACACACACACACACACACACTCAGAGCATGTGCTCTTTGACCTGGACCGTGTGTCCAGCATAACCCTGGGTGTCCCTGTCAGTAAGGCTCCATATGGGTCAGGAAAAACTAGTCTCCACAATGACCCTTAAGGACCCCGAGGTGGCATTTCCCCTCCGATTAGAGCTAAAAATACTGAGACTGCTCTCTGAGCTGCAGCCCCTGGTGATTGTGTTGGAGGGAGGAAGGAAGGAAGCAGCTTTTCCTGCTCTTTCCTCTCCTGGTAAGTCATTTGTCATCTCTCTCTCTTTGCCTCGTTCCTTCTCTCATACTGTCTCTTTGCTTATTTCCACTGTTGTTGTTTTTCTCTCTCCCTCTCTGATGGAAAACCTTTTTGTATAAGCAAAAACATGAACCCATTTCACCTCATCCATGACAGGAACACCCATGACACTGGAACTCTTTGAAACCAGCGGTCCAATAAGTGACAGTAAACAAGACCATAAAAGCAGGAAGAGGGAGGGTGGTGGTGGGCTTTAACCTCTGGATCAGACTTCAGTTTATGTGCCATTGATGCCTGGACACAGTCATATAAATATGACATTAGCAAGTTCATTGCCCAGTCCAAAAAAGCGAAAGAAAAAAAAAGCTGGCTTGCTTTAGCATCAGGCTAATGGGTTGCTATGCTGTGTAAATACTGAGTTTGTGGTCCTCAATTAAAAGATTTCCCCTCTCAAACAGAATGTCACAGCTTAGACCCACGACACGGCTGAAAGGGAGAAAACAAAACTTTCTCCAACAAGCGAATATGATTACGATGGAAAATTAATTATAATTACCTTTGCATACTTTTAGGAACTTGATTAGTTGGCAAACATGGCAAAACCATCTACTCGCCGGAAAGAAAAAAATTGCTCACTATGATTGGATTATTTGAAGAATTTGGTCTCCTTAGTTTAAAGGCAAATCTTAGTTTACAGGTCTGATGATCTTATGTAAAAAGTGCCTGAATGTGTCTACCGCTAAAAGAGAGATTCCAAATGACAAAAATATTTCAACTATCTCACTGGCACACTCACCAGCGTTCCCCATCGACCACAAAATATTAATGAACATCTTAGTAATGTTGTTGACTGTTGGCTTTATTTTGAATCTATGCATGCAAGAACTGCTGAACTGTGATAAATGTTGGGATTAGTGGTGTGATTTGCTTGACATGTTTACAACAGAGCAGGTGCCTGTAATGATAACTCTGTGATTTATACCATTCAATGTCCACACTCAGTCTTAAGTAGCAACTTTGATCCTCCTTGCGTAACCAGGCAGGACGGCGAGCTCTTTGAATTGTGGGTCACATGGAAATAATTCATGCGAGCATATCGTTCAGTTATTAAGATTGATTTATTGTGATTTATTTTATCAGCACCTCCCATCAAAGAAACAACTGGGAGTCATTAATACATTCCTTATTTTAAAATACCCATATTGTGAAAATACCCATTAATTACTCAAAATGAAAGCCTCAGACAGAAATTTCTACATTACAAAGGCCTGACTGTCTGAACCATAGACTGTAGGCGTTAGTGGAAAGGTTCTCAGAACAGGTCCATAAAAATAAAAAACTTGCCTCATTAAAATTTAGCCAATGTGACATTCATGGTCATCTTCTCAGACATGTCCTAACCAATGGGTAAAGTCACAGTTACGGTTCATGTGTATATATTAAAGATGTATGTGGCTGGCCTCTGTCTTAGAGGAAGGGTGAGGAGTGCAGCTTTTCGGGAGGGGTTCAAAAGTAGAGCCACTGCTCCTCCATATTGAAAGGAGCCAGTTGAGGTGTCTTTGAGTTTAGGATGCCTCCTGGGAGCCTCTTGGGTGAGGTGTTCTGAGCATATCCTACCAGGAGGAGGCCCCGGGGCAGACCTAGGACACGCTGGAGAGATTATATCTCTCAGCTGGCAAGGGAACTCCTTGAGGTCTCCCCGGACGAGCTGGAGGAGGCGCTGGTCTGGGATTCTCTGCTTCGGCCGCTGCCCCTGCGACCCGACCGCAATGAGAATAATCCCCAGTAATCCACAATAGACTGGGAAGCCACAGATTTGGAAGAGTTCTTTGATGAGATGGTTAAGAGTGATGGCTTTACTGTCCCATTTGGTTGTAAAGTGATCAAATCTTATTCGGGAATAATATTTGAGGAATGGAACTCCTCACTCTGTCGCTAAAAGAAAGTCCAGTCACCTTTTGGAGGAATCTCATTTCTGAAGCAGTTGTTTACAAAAGCTTCCCCGGCCTCCTTCTGTTTTTATTGGATCAGTTATTTCCTTAGGATTATTCATCTTTTCATTCAAAACAGTTTAATGGCAAAGGGGAAAGCTACTCACTTGAATGCGTTCTAGCTCAGTTGCTGATGGAACATTGTGTCAACACAGACTATACAAAACACTCAACTGTTCATATTTGTGGACCCTTTCACCCAAATGTCCACAAACTATTGCTCTTTATCCTTCTTATGAAACAGTTTGTATCCTAGTGGGTACAAAACAAACAAAAACTACTGAATATGATGACTAATTCAGCATTTCTAGTGCCAGCTGACTTATTGCTCCGGCGTACGGAGAAATTTATTGCATTCCAAAAAAAATCCTAGGTGTCTAAAATTCAACCTTTACATCCTGAGTGTGTGACATGAACATTTCCATATCCTACAATATGTCAAAGTGGTGAGCAAATAGTCTCATTCCAGTGTTTGAAGATAAAGTTTCAAAATGATGCTTTTGGGCCACATTTGTGTTATAAATCATAACAAATATGGTTTTGGTTTATGCTAAGTTGTTCTCTGACTCATTTTCACATGTTATATTTCTCTTTTAAGACCTTGTTAATACCCATGAGTCATATTTCCAGTTGTTCAAGAAACTGAAAGCTTACTTTGTCAGACGGTACATGTAATGTACAGTAGGCTCTTGTGTAGACTGATTTGTGAGTGCAAAGTGGATTTGTCAAGTCACACTGCCAGGTCAAAAGAGAATGAATTCCAAACTTTAACCTAAACCTGGCTCCTTTCAGAGGCTAGAGCTAAGTAAGACTGGATCTCGGACCCTTTGAATATACGTAAATTATTACACACTCCCTCTGTTTGTCACTTCCTTGTTTGCACTCACACTTTTTTCCCATTCTTTTGTTTGACCTTTTGTTTGTGTTCACAATGCTCTGTAGCTGCATTCGCCGCTGCTGTCTCAGCTGCACCCCATATGATCTCTGTGATAAGTCCATTTTGTAATTTGCTCTGTTTTCAAAGCCATTATTACAGCTTGTTTATATACTGAAGCTGACTCTTGGCCTCACCATGTTAGAAGACAATTACTAGGAAGCCCAATTTGTGGAGCCCTGTGTGGTACTATTAGGAAACAGAATAACAAATCATGGAGGAGACAGACGAAGTGGATAATAGCTGGAGTATGCACACACACTTCTACACACAGCTTTTTACTTGTCTCTCACTGAGGAATAAAATAATTCATTCCCTTGATCTTCACCTTGACTTTAATATACCGTAATTTGTGGACTATAAGGCGCAATATCAACAAACGGGTCTATTTTCATACATAAGGTGCACTGAGTTAGGCGCATATAAAGCATATGTAGAGCGAAACAAAAGTGTCAGGTAAGTCGAACTTTATTCAACTTATTCACAATTACTCAGAATTTTGTTCAGTTGTAACAAATACAGAAAAATACACAAATCCTCTGAACCAGTATATTTACTGATATGAGCAAAGAAAAAAAAACATTTTCTTCTTTTCTCTTGTTCTGTCCACCTCTTTATTTCTCTTCCTTCCTGCCTGTCACATCTGGCAAGAATAAATAAAATAAAATAAAATAAAACATGAACAAGAAGAGCCTGTAAAAAACTTATAGAGCTCTTCTTGCAAAAGCAAATATGTTTGGTATAACTGCATTCAGATCATCATTCTGATTGCAAAAACTGCCAGACATGACAGGCAAAAAAAAAAAATATATATATATATATAAAAATATCCATGAGAGGATAAAGAGCTGGTCCGGCATTCCACAACCAGGACAAAAACCACATTGTTCCTCCAGAATCAGAAGTTCAACTAACCAGGAAAGGTGAGAACTGATAGTTGGAGCACACCCTCCAGTTCCCCCTCTTGAAGCTGAGAACCAACACCCCAGTCTGTGAATCCAGAAGCACCACCTCAGATCTTCACAAAACATTGCAGATGCGTGTCAACCAAGGCAGCCCTACAATATCCAGAGCCTTCAAGAACTCAGGGCAAATTTCATCCACTCCAGGGGCCCTGCTACCAAGGAGTTGTTTCACTACCTCAGTGACCTCACCCCCAGTGATGGGTCATTTCCCTCGCCCCCAGATTCTGCTTCCTCCACAGAGGAAGAAGTTCATAATATTTATGGACAGAATTTCTAGGCCTAGCCAGGTGGCGGAAGGCTTCCGCCTTGGTGGCCTTCCACCACCGGTTTTCAGCCAAGTGTGAAGCAGCAGGTATGAAAATTAACACGTTTAAGTCTGAGGCCATGGTTTTCAGCCAGACAAGGGTGGAGTGCCTTGAGTGGGATGAGTTTCTTCCCCAAGTGGTGGAATTTAAGTATCTCGGGGTCTTTTTTACGGGTGAGGGAAGAGGGGAGCAAGAGATTAGCAGACAGTTTGGGGCCACTGCTGCAGTGATGGGAATGATGCACTGGTTCGTTGTGATAAAGAGACAGCTGAGCAAAGCTGTCGATTTACCTGTTAATCGATGTCCCTTCCCTCATCTATGGTAACGAGTTTTGGGTAGTGACCGAAAGAACGAGATCGCAGATACAAGTGGCAGAAATGAGCTTTCCCCAAAGGGTGGCTGTCTTCTGCCTTAGAGATAGGGTGAAGATTGCAGTCATTCAACAGGGTCTCAGAGCTTGTTGTAGGCTACCCTCTGTGGTGGGGGCAGTGGGTGCTGACCTTGGGCATAGTGATGCTTCTGGGTGTTGTCGACACAGTTCCTGGGTCTGCTTCTCCCTGCCCTGTGCTGAGTTGTGGAGAATCGGGGTGCTTACTGCGGGGATAGTTTTCTACCTCGCAGTCTGATGTATCCCGGCTGGGTGCTGGGCTGTTCTCGGGCACCTGAGGCCTGTCATTGGCTCGTGCAGGGATGCCTGCCCTCTGGGGTGGTTGGCTCCCTGTTGCCTCTGGTTCTCTGGGGCGCTTGTCCTTTGGCTGTGGGGACTCCATCTGGGGCCTCCCTCTTCCTTCTGCTGGGGTGGGCATACAGCTGTTATCTAAATTTGTAGCCTTGGGTCTTCAATACTCTTGGGGGAGTGGCGGATGGCCCAGATCTCCTGGATCTTTTTCCATCTCTAATTTATCTCTAATTATATCTCTAACTATGTCTTTAGTTTATTATGTTTTGAAAACAGGTCTGTCTTGCAAATGAGACACTGAGTCTCAATGGGACTACCTGTATAAATAAAGGCTCAATAAAAAATTTTTTAAAAATCTGTCTCTGGCTTCGTCTCTGAGGTTTGTCGTTGTGGCGTCCCACCCTCATTAAGTACATTTCATGACAAAGATACATGCAATCACTCTCTCTTACTCACTCTTTTTCTTCTTTTTACATGTGCAGCAGTTGATGAACCATTGTGTTTTTCTACTTGTGCTCTGTCTTGCTTTGTTTTCCTGTCTGTTAGCTATGGCATTGCCATAATACACATATACTTACATGAACAATGCAAATGCCGGGCCGAGAGAAGAGCTGCTACCAATTCACATTGAAAGAACCAGTTGAAGTGTTTTTGGCATGTCCTTACAGGAGGATGTCCCAGGACACATCTAGGGCAAACAGGTGAGATCAAATTTCTTGGCTGGCCTGAGAACGCCTCTGTGTGTTCCATGAGAGTTTTTTTTTTTTCATCATTTTCATTGGGGCTGACATAATCCCATCTAAAATATCTAAATTAATGTTGGTGCTATGGAATCAATTTAGTTTCTGAGCCCGTCAAGAAAAAAAAATTTTTTTTTTAAAATGTTCTTAGCAATTTGGCCAAGAGAAATAAAAACAAACCAAAAAAAAACTCAAATAATATGAGTTTAAGTTAAACTGCAATCTCCAGGACTGAAAAATGAAGCCAATGTGGAAGTGCCAAAAACTGCAGTTCTTCCTGTGACCACTTGAGGCTGGTTCTAAAAGTGAGTCAATCCCTATAACACTGTGTAACATACTTACAGAGTCACCACTGAATGCTGGTTAGTGTCGAGGTGAATTTTTTGTCACCACTTTGACGGCACAAGCAGTTGGAGGTATTTGTTGTCTGTCAGGTTTCACCTCTGCTTACTGGACCGCCCCACAATTTATGCTTTGAGTGTTTTTAATGTAATTATCTGACTGTTAATATGAATTTCTGCATACACACCATCCGATAAGCCTGTTGTTCAGTTTTCAATGAGAAAGTTACATTATTTTATTAGTCTGTAATTTAGGAAACTCTGGGGGGGACTGCCAGTTTTTCCAGGGTGTACATCACCTCTCAGCCTCTTACAGCAGGGATAGGCTCCAGCCTTCCCATGACCTTAAATTGAATAAGGCATTAAGAGAATGTATGAGTGTATGTATGTATGTCTGAGTGTTACTTCTCACTAATTAAAAGGTGTCTATGTCTGTGTGCAACCTTTGGTCACCTAATATGGTCGCCTCTGACTCCAAAGAAATCAACAAGGCAGCAGTCAAAAGACTAATATTGAAGCATTGATGAAGGGTGAAGTCATAATGGCCACATCCATCTTTTATATACAGTCTGTGGTTTGAGAACGTACAGCGCAGGTAACAGGTAAGAATTTCTGTTTACTGTACTCACACAGAACCACGGCATGAGGCAATTATAAAAACCCAGTCATTTGCTGTATTGAAAAAAAGCTGAGCAGTTCAATCCATCATTGAATTTATTGCATCTCAAAGGGCTTACATGCACTGGGGAGGGTCATTATAAATAAAATAAATTTACAACTAAACAAAAATACAATTTCCATAATTTAGTCATGAAAAATGTTAATAATCTCCCATTATTTTCTTTGAATCACATCTGATTCGCACAACCAATCCACTAAAAGGACAACACACAGAGTAAGCTTGATAACTGTCTGTAGTTCACAGCACAGGAGAGGGGACTGGTGTTAAACAATGTCCAAACGCATATGTCAACACTGAGAACAGAACGATTCCATTGTAAGTAAGCAGGAACAGAAGTGCTTTGGGTAACACGTTCAGAAGGTTCAACAGCTGCAATAGCTGGGTTTCTCTACACACTGTTCCCATGTGGCCACATACAGTATTACATACAGTTCCAGGAAAAATTGGCCGAACGTCAGCACTGATCAGATGAACAACTCAAACGCTATGTTCAGGCAGCAAATGGATTTGTGACATTTTTAGATGTTTCTTCACACTAACTTGGCCAGCTTTGCTCGATGGCTGCGGTGCACTGAAGTTAAAGGTACCCTGTGGAGTTTTTTCGCTGCTAGGAGGAGTAATGTTTTGAGGAGAGGACCCCTCGTGTTCTCTGTAAACACTGTAGGTTTCAATGGGTTTTCTTTACAGGAAGTAAATGCATCATACTCATAACCATCGCATGTCGAGGACACACGTACAGCTTTCTTTGGTGTGAAATACTGAATGTAAACAGAATGTTGTTTGTTTGGAAGTAAACTCCATAGTGGACCTTTAATCTGAACCCAAATCTTTGATGGCACGTTCTAGTTACAGAATTCCTTGTTGCTGGTTTACCACATGGTTACCTGCTGTTTGCTTTGAAATGAGTCAATCAAGATTTCGATCTCCGTATCCTTATATCAACTGGATCTAAACAAATCACTTAATTTGAACTGTCTGAACACAGAGTTTGGTATGGCATTGTTATCAAAAAACTGTGAAAAAAAAACCAGGCACCAGACATTCCCCACATGAGGAGTGTCAAAACCAGACTTATTTAGACAGTTAAACAGGGTAAGTTTGAATTTACCTCCGTGCTGAACAAGTAGATTTTAAGATATGTTCAGTAATAGCAATACCAGCAAATATAGACAGCGGTATGGAGGATTATTCTAAAACAAACTGAACATTTACAATGAATAACATAAAACAAAAAGACAAAAGAAGAAATGTAGAAAAATAAGCCACAAGTTTAAAAAAACAAAACAAAAAAACCCAAAACAAAACAAGAAACAAACAGAAAGGATCACTTGCTGGTCTTGTATGACTCAGAAAGCCCATAGAAGAGGTTTCTAAATACATAGTATATTAATCATGTAGCGGTAGTCATATTTGTTTCCAAATAGAGTTGAAAGATGATGGTAAATAGAAGGATACTCACACCACTTCTTACAACTTCATGTCTGATTCACATTTATATTTCTCTTCAACACACATACAGAATAGAGACATAATCCTCGCCAGAGAAATCTATGTACATCAAAGAGGACCTTTCTGTAAACAACACGCAGCATGTTTCTCAGAAAAATCTCCTGGGGCTTTGTTTTCCCACTCTAATCCAATCAGAGTGGGGCAAAGGAGAGCCCCTCCCCCTTTACAAGGAGGCAGAGACAAAGAAAGGGCGGAGACAAATAAGGGGTGGTGGGTGGAGGTTAGGACACCAAAGCACATCCATCATTCAACTCGGCACTAGAAATGAATCCAAACACATACGTCTCCACTTTCCCTCGCTTATTTTTTTTATTTTTTATTTTTTATTTTTGGAGTGATTTCATTTAGACAAAAGTTTGGTACATCGACATAAGCACACACTTGTATTTTTTTTTTTCATATATTTTTATGTAATCCGCTATGGTTCACTTTCACAGTTTGTGCTACGACATCACACAGGAGAAGGGGGAACGGGGCAGGGGGCAGGGGGCAGGGGGTGGAGAAAAGAGGCTCTTATAAGTTCGAGTAGCTGAGCATCGCTGGCATCCTGAGATGTTGACAGACACCAGGTAAAAGGTGAGAGGGCTCTGATCCAAAGAGAAAAGCAGCTGGAAGACAGGAAATTGAGAACATTTTAATATAAAAGCCAATTTGTTCGGGATTCAAATAAAAAGGTCTGCGCTAGAAGCCGATGGTGATGATTTAGAGCCAATAAAAGCAGCTGAACTCAACCTGGGTTTTATTTAATGGGAAGCTCACTCTCATGCATTATTTTATGCTTCAGAGAAAAGCACCTAAAGCATAAATTTTGCGAAAGCTAGAAAAAAAACAGGTGCATGAGTGAGCAGCTCCACCTGAAGATGCTGGATACGGCTTTATTATTTGCTGATACTCTCTTAAGTTCTGACCTAAGACTTTCAGTAATTTCCAGCACTGCAGTTGCACTGGACAGTCTAAATCATCTGATTCCACAATGAGAATCAAAGTTGGTACGTGAGTTCCCACCTGGGACGTTATAAGAAGTCCTTGAGGTCGAGTTCTGCCAGTGGGTCCTTGGGCTTCTTGGGGCTCTGGCTTGCAAGTCCTGGAGAAAGCTGGATAAAACAGGAAGACACCCAGCTTCATAAACTGGCCACTGATATTTTAGATAGCAAGATTTAAAGTAATTTAATAATATGAGCAATATGCAGCTTTCTGAGGAATATTTTTGTCTAAATGAAATACAGAGATATTACTTGATACATAAAAGCAATTATAGTTATGCATAGATAATAACACAATTAATTACCTCACCCACAGATAGGCGGAGGGTGTTGTGTTGGTCTGTATGTTAGCAGGATAACTACTAATTATGAACGGATTTTGATGAAATGTTTTGGAGTTGTTGGGGGTGGTACAAGGAACAATTGACTAAATTTTGGTGGTGATCAGCATCCAGGATTTTGTAAAAGGATTCAAAAAAACCCAGTGACACACAACTAACACCAAAATATAGCTTAACCCAATGAAGTATAATAACATTGGGTGGTATCTATTGCAGCCTAGTATAGGCACATATAAAACTGGACTGCAGCTGATGACAATAGTCCTTGTTCTGTTCCAGAGATCCACTCCAAGTTGCACGGCCTCTGAGCTCACTGAAAATGACTACCACTGCTAACTGCACTCCAAGATGGTCAAACTAAAGCCCGTCCAGATGACATGAGTAACTGTCTTCAGAAGCATTATTGCTTATTGATTATAAGTACACATACTATTACTGACTAATTCATTTGAAAAAGCATGGGTGCCCAAACGAGCCAAATACAGTGTAATTTTTAGAGAAAGTCTGTGATGTGTTACCGGTGCTCCTGGTGCAGCAGCTCCTGGTGCAGCAGCCACCCCAGTGAAGGGAGGTCTCATCATGGGCTGTCGCATCATAGGCTGCCCCATCATGGGCTGTATCATAGGAGCTCCAGGCCCTGCTGCAGGAGGCTGGTAAGACAAAGAAAAGTAATTTTTCTGTGACTTTTCATCATTTGCCTTCAAAATGATCTAATGCAGTTCCCAATCTCAACAGGAGCTACAAAAGTAGCTCTAAAGGCTGCAGTTTTTAATGTTCTTGCATTTAGTCAGTTAAGCATAAAGTAAAAAAAAAAATCCTCTACCATTTCTTAATTTAGAAGTTCTCTACGATCCTCAGAAGAGATTAATTATGAAATAAATAACGCTTACCATGCCAAAGCCGGGCTGTGCACTCATTGGTGGCACCATGGCTGCGCCAGGAGGAGCTCCTCCTGACACCCCAGGAGCTCCAGGAGCAGCACCAGCCTAAAGAGACAAACAGATCACATTAACACATCTTCTTTAAACACAAATGAGCAACAACACATGCTTCTTGTGTCCAGACTTATTGAATGAAATGTAGTTATTGATGAACCTATGGCAGCACAAACAAACAATTCTAGACTTAGTTTTCGGAAACACTGCTATTTGTACGGTCATCCTAGAGGAGTCCTTGTTGTTCTTACCATAGGGGCTCCTGGCGTACCCCAGCTTGTAGGGGCTACCTGTGGCATCCAGTTTGCACCTCCTGTCAGCTTCTTCTCACTCTGTGGGTCCCTATAGGAGGTGAAATGCAGGATACAAGTCAAGCTCTGCACAAATAATGTCAATCTTTCTCTATTTGGAATAAATGAGTTTTGAATAAAAAGTGATTCTGAAGAAGAGGATTGGAAATCTAATTATCAGCTCATTTTTACAGAACTCACATACTTACTTTTTCTTTACTCCAAGATCTGAACAGAAAAAAGAAGGTAGAATGAGTTAGCTTTCTGTGCATGTAGTTATTATGAAGACAAACAATGGAGCTCCATACATAAAAAGCTACAGTTTACCTCCAACCAAGTTGGCCAGCGATGAATCCAGATCTCCAACAATGGTTTTGGTAGCAGGAGGGGTCGCGGGTGGAGCGGCTGCAATACCCCCAGCTGCAACGGGAGTTCCCATGCTTCCTGCTGTGCTTCCAGCAGTGCTGCCCCCAGTGCTCTGGGGCGTTACAGCGGGCATCAGCAAGTCACCTAATCCATCAAACACTTGATGGCGGAAAGGTGGGACATCAGACAAAACAACACAGATTACAAATGTGAATGCCTAAGCTAACTAACACAGGCAAAGAGCAGACGGTATTATGAGTGGGACAATCCAGCTGTGACAGCATCAGTACTCAGTTGTGCATCACATGCACAATGTCACATTGTACTAGTAATACATTTGTGCATTTAAGGGGGCACAACTGCTGCAACTGAACTCATTTGGTCAGTTGCCCAGCCAGTTAAGATTGTCACATCTCAGAAGCTAAAAACCGGCTGCATCTGCAGAACATGTTCTGAACCAGGTGTCATCAAGGTCAGGTGGTATCATTCCAACTAACAATTTGGCTGAAGGTGTACAAAGCCGTTAATTTAAATAGTATCAGTATATAAGTCCATACAAATGATCATTTTGAATTTTAGTAATGGCCTCACAGTGTCTAAGCAGGCGACCACCAGTAATAACATGTGCAAATATTGAGCATAGCACCTGTTCAGGCAATCCCAGCTGGTCTTAACTGTAGTCCACTTTGGCTGATTGCTCAGTGGATACCCTGCTACATATCTGTTTTTAAAATCTCGCAAACAGCACACTATTTAGGTGGCATAAGCATGCCCACAGCTGCTGTCCATCTGCAAGCCACTTTGCAACCTGCCTCCACCCGACTCCTCTTTCTCACATTCGTATCTGATTTAAACAATATCATAGGTTCCTGCTGATCTCCCTGCCTCTGGCTGGAGTTATGCTGCAAAATATAACATACTGCAGATGGAACCATCAAATTTCCTTATTCTGTAGTGAACTGTAATTATAGGCAGCAGACCAAAACATTCAGCCTCTGACTGGCGCTTGTGGTAGTTTTTCTCACATAATGTAAGTCTATAAGGTTTCATCAATGTAACGCTTTGAAAAATTTATGTTTGAAAGATGTCGCTGTAGCCTTGATGGCATGTGGTTACTCCTAGAGGATAAAATCCAAACGACTGAAGGAAAATGTAGATGCACTAAACAAGGATAAGCAGGTCGTGTCCCATGCAGGAGACAACATGCAACTTGGGAACGGCTTTCATAAAGAAAACAGTAAGGGAGAATTGTCCAAAGTGCACATGCTGCAATCCACCGTGGGGTTGAACTCACCAGTTACAGATTAGAAGAAGCAAGCAATGACCCAGCAGAGTGGGAAGGGGGTGATGAGGGAACAAGATAGTGGTAAGAGTAAAGCAGAGGAAAAAATGCAGAAAGAAAGCAAGAAAATAGAAAGAAGGAAGAGCGGAAGGGTGAGTGGGGAGGTGAAGAAAGCAAAGCATTTGTGAAAGTTAAAGAAGAAAAAGAGAGGAGACGAAGAGAGAAAAATCATTGCAAAAGAGGCAGCAGTGCTGAGGAATAAAGCAGTCAGCAGAAACAACAGTTTTACGTCAGAATGTGACCGCAGCACGTCAGTGTCTTATTCATGCATGCTCACAGCAGGTAATAATAACTAGGTCATGTGTTAAGAGCCCAGCTTTAATAAAGCAAACCAGATTAATGCACGTCAAGCAAGACCTGTGCAAATATGAACAAATTCCTGCAGAAAATTATCGCATTTCACAAGACATGACAATGACATCAGTTACTAAAATGAAGCAACATAAGAGCCACTTACTTGAAGCATCAAAGCCACCAGAGGGGGCTGTCATGGCGGAAGGAAGTTCTGCTCCTGCTGCTGCTGTAGCTGGCACTATTGGTACTGCTGACACTGCAGCAGGTACTGGTGGCGTTGGCGAAGAAAGCGGGCCCAAGACATCAAAACCTGTCTCCAGGAGGTCATTCTGCGCTGGAGCCGGAGCAAGGGCTGGAGCCAGAGCTGGGGCGGCAGCAGGAGTGAGGGTGGGGGACATCAGGCCTGAAGGATTTAACCGAACAGACTTTAGAATCATACCTGGTACAGCATCACCACAATTCATTAAATATGATCCCTCCGAAGGGAACTCATTCACAGCAGTTACAACACAAGATCTAGTTTGAAAACAAATATTATATTTAACTTAATATTTGATGTGAAATAATGATGCACGAGGTGTAGGAGGAAAATGTAACGACAGATCTTGAATAGAGGAAAGCAGATAAATTAATCAGGCTCCAAGATATCTTCAAGGCCTCATAGTTTCCAAAAATGGAATGGGAGGCAGAAGCTTCAGCTATCACACTCCTTTCTTGCAGAACAAGCTCTGAGTTTAGGTTCAGGAGACACACCCGCTCTAGTATAAAGATTAGGCTTCAAATGTTCCTTTTTCATAAAACTTATAGTTAGCACTGGATCAGGATGCTGGGGGGAATTCCCATGATGCTCTGAACTGTTCCATCTCTTCTTTTACCTGGTCCCACATCAGGTTGCAGGAGATGGATGCCCCTTCCTGAGCCTATCCTGAGTCTCTTCCTGTTAAAAAGGGCTGACACCAAGTGCTTGATCATCGGGATATGTTTGGCTTCTCCCACTAATATTGTAGGATCTTTACCTTCTAACGTAACGTGCCTTGAAAATATTGAACTGATGCTGGTATTGAATTAAATAAACAACTTTTTTTCTTCTGCAGTTTCTTCCATCAACAATAGTTACTAGTAAATTGAGGTACTAGCATTTAAAATCTCTTTGACTTGTTTTCACCAAAGAAAAATGTCACTGCCAAACCACTTAGAAGGCATCCAGTGTAACAGCTGAAAGAAGAAAAGTGTAACTTTACAGGGTTGGAGTTGATGAGCTTTAATACAGTATCGCTCATACGCTGAGCATTAGTCTTATTACGAAGCTTCTGAAAGTAGCCCTTTCACTTGAAATAGACAATTTCCATGTTGTACTGAAACATTTACTGGTCCAAATGTGAGTCACATAGAGAGCCAAATAAATGTTTGCAAAGTGTCTGGATGTGATCTCTCTAAAAGTTTCATGGTTTCAATGTAGCTAATGCACAATTGCACCTACCAGTAGGTTAATCAGCAACTCAATAAAGATCTAAATGAGATGGGCAAGACATAGCTATGACATCAGCGGGAGGTTATGGGGGAAAGAAATATTCCAAATGAGTCCTAAGTCACTCTGGAACGGCCGTCTGATTAATTCAACCAGAACTGCCAAGTCATTACTTTCTGTAAGATGTCTCAATCAGTGTAAGACACTCCAATCTGCCATTTGCCAACATGAAAAGCTTTTACAAGACTTTTCAGCACAACTTATTTAAAAATTTCCATCCATTCAGCCTTTTGATTAGCATAAAACACTTTGATGGAACTCCAAACAGTGACAGCTAGAAGAGTCTCACCTCCCAGCAGGTCGTCTCCAGGCCCCCCAGGAGCAGAACTCTGCACTTCCTCCACAGGGCCACTGAAAGAGTCTGCAGGAGCATCCAGTTATCCACAAGGCAGCATGGAGGGCAGAAAGGGGTGAGAGGTCAGCCCTGGTACACAAAATGAGACATGGTTGAGGGGTGGATAGGAAATAGAATAAAAACACGCCCACCCGTGGTTTGAATTCAGTAAGGCTGCTAGTTACTCGCCACTTCATAAAACCCAACTGAACTGAAAATTAAAACTACATTCTGTTGAAAATAATGCACTTAAAGACAATCACACAGGGTAATAATTGTTCTAGGAGCATTACTGTGACCGGCTGCATCTAG
>VUQJ01026772.1:0-17207 GCA_015108635.1 Andinoacara biseriatus
AGTAACTGCACATTTTAAAGAATGTTTAAAGGATGCTTTAGTTCACTCATAATGAGTAAACTGAAAATAATATGCCTAAATCCTCATTTGGGAAGCTATAATTTGTCACAATAATATGAATAAGTAATATGAATGTGTGAATGCCTGCGTGTCACGCTGGAAGTGTGAAGACATCCAAGGTTATATATTCATCTGTTCTATGGTTGGTATTCTGGACGTGGAAGTCAAGCGCTGCACTGAGGGGCGGAGACATTTAGCACTTAGCTGTCTGCCTGACTAAGATAAATTTAACTGGTGTTCCTGGTCTATCATTATGCCTGCATATGTGTGTGCGTGGAGTGGTCAGATAACATCCAACACGTAATTCTGCATGTGACTTGCATGCTATTGCACGGCGTCTTACATAAAAAGCACCTGTGATTATGGTATTTATTATAATTTAAATCTTCAATATGAAGCTGTTTCATAACAAGTTACAGGATGGTGCCGTACTGTCTCTTCTAAGCAACACAACACAGAAATTGGACTGCTCATCTAGTACTACTCGACTTTCAGGAGCTCACATCTCTGCCAGTTTTCTGCTGTTTATGTGTGTGTGTTTAATCTCCACCCAGGTAACGGGAAACAGACCTTTCACTTCAATTTTCCTGTGTCATTCAGTGGAACATTTTTTTCAAGCTGACAAACTAACAAATCTAAAAACACTAAGATTTTTATTGCGTATCCTTCAAGCCTTCAGAAACACTGGAACTATTGTGATGTCAATATACATTTGCATTGTTACATCAGACTGAAGGAAGCTGGGAGTTCATTTTGGTTCACAGTGAGGTTACTAAAGGTCATGAGAAGAGTCCACACTGGTTCACTGTTGAAGTTCCTAAACTGGTCACTTACCTACACACACAATTATGTCACTAAGTCGTGACAGGGAAGGATGTTTTTTGCTCAAGAAAAACAAATGGTATAAATAAGGTGGACTTCAGTTTCCTAAGTGTGAGACAGAGGAGGGTACTAGCATAAGAAAGAAAGAAAGAAAGAAAGAAAGAAAGAAAGAAAGAAAGAAAGAAAGAAATTGAGTGAGAGTGAGTGAGAGACTGCAGCAGGCGATGGAAATGAGCACAAAAGGCAGAGGAAGGTACCAGAACAAAGAAAGGTTACTATCGGGCGTTCTCCTAACTGGCAAACATCCGGAGGCTCCACAAGTACAGCCCTATTATTCTGACAACTGTCACTGAGTACATGCTCATTGACACAGAAACACACATGCACACACACAAACACAATCACTCTCAAGCTAGATAAAGTAGAAACACACACACATTTCTGAAATGCCATGCATTCCTGCTTCAAAATGAAAAACAATTTTCTGTCTTACTTAATATCAACTGTTGCCTACTATATGGCATGCCATTTTTATTCGCCTGCTATTTGCATGGCAAACAAATATTCAATGCAGTTTTTAAATAAAGAGAAAGTGAGACTGAATTTAAAGACCTGTTGCGACACACAGATGCACTCAGTGAGCTCGTTTTGTATGCGGTTACTTTGCAGCTGAGCCTGCAGCCACATCAAATCGTCACATGCTTCCGTGCTTTTTCATACACAAAGATCTGTGGGTGATAATTTGTGTATGTGTCTGTATGTTGTGCTGACTGGGTGTCAGTGTTTTTGTATAAGATTTCTTGTGTGGCTGTCAAAGTGCATTAAATAAGGTCTCAGACTGTACATGTGTGCGTGCGTGCGTGCGTGTGTGTGTGTGTGTGTGTGTGTGTGTGTGTATTGAACACTGTACTTAAGTATGTTGCCACCAGCCAAAAATGCATATGTAGGTTGGCACGAAAATGCTTTTGTGTGACTGAACTAATGTGTCATTTCTCTAGTGGGATACGGACCATGTTATCTTGGGTGACTAGGTGACTAATACAGATGCGCATCCATGTAGGAACATGCACAGACACACACACACACACACAGACAGGCAGGCAGGCAGCTGAGGAAGATCATCCTCGAGTAACCTCAAAGTAGAGTCTGTATGAGGTTACTAAAGTTCAAGTTTCCGCTCAAGCACACAGCACTTTAGACTAGAACAGACCCTCAGTGGGCAATCCTAAATTAATTGTTAACATGAAATCACACATATCACAACATTTACACAACTTTTTGACCTGAATTCTTAGACTATATAATTGAATTAGCCTGTAAGGGAGTTACAGAGTTAGAGGAGCAAACAGTTGTTCCTTCTAACAATGTAAACCAATTAGAAAAACGTACACTGCTCAGTATAGAGCAGTAAAGCACGAATAGGCTAAAACATTACCATATAATGTATACCATAAATGGGGCTTCTATGTGAAAAATTATAATGAATCCTACGAAAAGAAGTAGAAGTTGTTAATCTGACCATTTTAAGAGATTCAACTGATTTTTATCCAACACGACAACACCTCTAAATGATCATCACATGGCTGTCTGTAGATTTTCTCCACAACAGCAAGACAGGCTTATTATAACTTGTAAAGACTAAAGCTGCTTGAAGCAAATACAACAAAGATATACAAATGTCACAATGTTTTTATGAAATATAGTGATTCAGATTTTTAAATACATTTTTTACAAAAATCCTGCATTTGCCAGGTTTTGCCTGAGAAGAAACTTCATGACCCTCTTTTCAGTAATTACCGCCAATCACAACGAAGGCTTTAGTATAAATTCTAATTTCCTGAGAATGAGGGGGATTCCAGATTATTAGTGCTCAAATGTCTGCACTGCCTGCCTCCTGAACGAAACAAAATAATCTACTTACAAACAGAGAAAAGGTTTCAAATAAAGTACTTTAATTAGAGCATAAAATTTGCAGGACTACTAGAAAAATTAAAGGTAACAACTTATCTGATTCAGAAAATGATTATGAAAGTTTTGCATGGACCATTTCTATTTGCATAATTTTCCATGTAGCTACAAGATGCACAATGCCAGGCTCATACTCCTTATTGGCATGCACCGCTTAAAGAAAAACCACGGGGCAGCTAAAAAACTGTCCACCTTATCCAGTCATTGAACTTTTATATATAAATATGTATGTTTTCAGTGCAATTCAATCAAATTTAGCACACTGCCTTTTCCTTGAAGCACTTTTAAAAATATTGGTTAGTCCTTCACTCTTCTGAGACTTTTTTGAGAAAAAAAAATCAATGGCAAACATTAATATCAGAAGATATTCATTTTTCCTGGGGTTTGTCACACTGATGGTGTGGAATGTGGAAATGGGCTTTCTCTTAGCTCCTGAAGGGACATTTTGAAAATGCATTAAGCTCGCTTGGCCTTCCAACAGTGATGGACTGAAACACATGCTGTGAATGATTTCTGGTTAGGAAACAGAGGGTACATGGTTGTACTTCCCCAGTCTGGCAGCTGCATACCTCATCTAGCAGCCAGCTAAGAAAACCCATATAATCTGCTTTGCACAAAAATACACTAAAAGAATAACTTATTCCTCTTGATACAATTTTTTAGTCACTATGCATTTAATTCCTAATTTCAGCAACCTAAAATAAAACAAAACCTTCATAGAATTATAAAACTTTTTAAAACAGGCCGTGACCAAAATTAACATAAACACGGTGAAATCTCAGAGGAAGTTGAGCGTACCTGTCAGAAGACTTCCTTATTTCAGTTGACATGCTATTGCTTTTTTGTAATATTTTTCCCAAGATTATGCTTATCAATCATTTCCAGAGTGCCAAGCAAAAAATTTACTTGATTTGGCAAAGAGTGGAATACAAGTCATTCCAGTTGCAAAATCAGTGGCTGAGAACAAGAGAAAAGAGCAGCTCGGTGATGTTCTTGCAGCTGCTAAGGCAAGAATCACTATCACAGGGGGTAAAGATACACAAACACATACACGCAGTTGCGCTCACAGCTGGGTCTTTATGTTTTGCCAACTCCGCAGAGCAGGAGCCTGAGAAAAAGGGGGTTGTGTTTTTGCTTCTCTTCTTTCTAACTACATTCCAGCCGTGCAGACTAGCTTACATTAGCTCAGAGACGAATGTGAGTGTGCGTGCATGTGATTCTATACTGCGTGCCTGCGTTAATGTAGGAAAAAGAAGACAGTGCACCTGGTTGCTTGCTGAGTAAGGCTTTTGTGTTACCATCTACTGTACAGGAATATTTAATGTACCCTGCTTATTTTTATTCAAGCTTCAGCATTTATTGCAGAGCTCTTCATGATTTTGATTTTCTGTTATGTTTGTAAAAAACACAAATGTAATGTGCAGTGGAAGCTAGCTTCAAAGAAAGACACACCTTATTAAATCAGAGCACACTGTATCAGTGGGGGAGATGATGGCTTTTCTAAAAGACCTGTGTAAGACCTACCTATTAGAACCACACTGCACTGTGGTATGCACTGTATGCTTTCTATTACATACAGTACCATTCAAAGGTTTGGACACAGTCACCCATTGATGTGAATGGGTGACTGTGTCCAAACATTTGATTGGTACTGTACTACTTTTTAACAGGGCCTTGACCCTAACTTCTCCAGCTTAATCTGGTTCTAGCTGTTCCCTGGATGTGCAATACGTGAAATGTCTTTAGTGAGATCCGATTCTTGGAAAGAATTGATTTTATAGGGGACTGAACTTTGGAAACAAATACAAATGTGTGGGCTGTGTTATCTGTATATGTCTGTGGTGTGTTTACCTCA
This sequence comes from Andinoacara biseriatus, assembly GCA_015108635.1. Taxonomy (NCBI): domain Eukaryota; kingdom Metazoa; phylum Chordata; class Actinopteri; order Cichliformes; family Cichlidae; genus Andinoacara; species Andinoacara biseriatus. Next base: position 4,706 of record VUQJ01026772.1, read on the forward strand.
ACGACCAGTGCTCCCAGGCTTTTCAGAAGATTGTCAGTTGCAGATGAGACCTCCTGAACGACTTCTGGATCAGACCTCACATCCTTCTGCAAGACAGAAAGAGGATAGTTAGTGTGCTGTATAGATATAGCTTGCACAAATAAAACACACTTTTACATAACTGAGTAATATTGTATTATTAACTCCAGGAAAAGGCTTAGTACACAGGAAGGGTAAGATGAGAAATTGATAAAGTTGGGGGGTGGAAGGAAAGAGGAGGAACAGCATTGGGGTCAGAGGTGAATGAAAACGAACGCAGGCAAGAAGAACAGGTCAATGTTAGATTGGCCTATGTTCCTGTCTGTCAAACTGCTGTGTGTGTGTGTGTGTGTGTGTGTGTGTGTGCGTGCGTGTGTGTGCGTAGAGTGTTCTCATATATCACTCTTAGTTGTCAGCTGCTGGAATGTCTGAAATTTGATAAAGCACAGGTGCTGCTGACGCCATCTAAGAAGAGAGAAAGACACCGTAATGTTCTAGTGTGTTCTTTCTCTCTAATTTACTCTCTTTTGTCTGACTTTCTCTTTTCCGAACAAATTTTCTCCCTCTCTCTGTTACACACACACACACACACACAGACTACAAATGGAACAAACCTGGGTTATGCAAGGTTTTGTCTTCATATTGTGCAATTCAACTTTTTCCCTGTTGGAACAATTTTCCAATCTTGTTTTATAGACTCAATTAAAAAGACATACACTTGGTATTGGAGGAATCCAATCACATTTCTCTATTTCTCTCCTCCTTTGTTTCTTTCTTGTTCGAACATTCTGCACATGATGTTTGCTCACCTCTTCCCATCCTTAAAATCATGACTCACATTTCTGTCATGAGTTTACTGGGAAAGGGCAGGGTTTTTGTGGGAACAGGAAAGCGGTTATGCTGACCCGAAAAGAAAGGACAGACAAGAAGAAAGCAAAAACAAAAATGATTCCAAAAAAAACCAAAAACAAAAAAAAACAAGGAAAACAATACGACAGGGGACTGGGGTTACAACTATAATTTCTCTTTTCACAAGTTATTAATTCCACTGTCAATACGTACTTTAAATAGCAATTTAGGGATTTCTGAACAAATACATTAGCTTCAGAACTGTATTACTATAGCAGTGAAGCATGACAGGTCAGTGATGATAACGTGTACGTTTCATTTCAAACAGGAAGGATGTGTCAATATCACATCCTGGTCAAATATTTCAAAGTGAAACAGCAGGATGGTAACTTGATAGTGCTGTGCTCTGACAGACTGGTTTCAATTTTGTCACTTTTTCTCATCTCTTTCCTTGTGTTATTTTATGCTAAGAATACTATATTGTTAGCAATATTACATTTGATGTCAAAATTAAAGCAAAAACTAGTAAAGTCATGGATGAACTCACCCGAATGGGCTTTAGGAAGTCCAAATTGGACAGGAAGTGGTTTTGGGCCTTGTTCAGCCAATTGCTGGAACTGTTACAGATGATCTCTTGAGTCATGCGGGACACGTTGCGGTCCGCAATGTGGACAAACTCCTCCAATGGTGTGGTGCTGCAGAGATCTCTGAGATGGAGGCCGAAACCTTTTGTGAGCACCTAAGTAGAGGGGAAAAAAAAAAAACAGGTTTCAGATAACTGAGAATAATGAAAAACAGGGGTCAGATAATGTAAGAGGAGATGTTTTTCTTGTTTATGCTGGTTCTAATGTCAGTGTGCCATATACACAATGGCTTCAGCCACTATGGATTTGAAAGTGATACTGCGTCAAAACGTGGTGAGTCGAGCTGTGTTTCTCCACAAAGTTTCCTGAGTGCTTGGAATTGGCTCTTGTGAGACTGAGTTATGCAAAAAAACATAAAAAAAATTATACATTCTTAAAAGCTGATCTTAAGAGCAAAACAATGATGTTCCCAGAAAAATATTACTTATGAGGTAAGAAATGTTCTGAATACCAATGCTGGGGCAAGCCAAAGACATTGTCAGAAGGCCATGTACTCCAAAAAACTCAATTCTCATAACAATTAGTTATAACAAATTATCATGCTCTCTTTCTTTCTAAGATAAGATCTTTAAAATTGACAAAGATTAAAGAAATTGTTTAAAGGATAAGGAAAAGGCAGCTGCAGCTATTTTTAAGGACCTTTTTTTTTTCTCACACTGTCGTGATGTGTGTGTGTGTGTGTGTGTGTGTGTGTGTGCGCGTGTGTGCGTGTGTGTGTGTGTGACTTGTCTTCTGAATGTCCTTGACCATTTATGTTATGCCATGTCTATCGGACTGCATACTTTACTCAGACATACACACACACACACACACACACACGCCCCAACTCATACCTTCTAATCATTTCATTGGGAAAATGCCAGTGCTTACAGCAGTCAGTTTGAGGACTGGGATTCACTCTCATTCTATATAACAATGGGTCTATATGTAAATATATGACAACATACACTTCCTTGAATTTTCAATCCTCTCTTTAAATAATGTTCCTCGTGACATTCCTGGCCAAAAAGACATCACCCTCTCTGATCAGTAGGAAAGAGGAACGAGATGTGCAGATGGTAAAACATGATGCTAGAGTGGGATTTGTCTCTGAGCTCTGAGTCTCTGCACGTGAGGAGAAATGTGGGGAAGGGAGGAGTGAACAGGAGTGGCCATGTGACTTCAGCCCTCCAACTGCTAAGCAAGGACGATGTGATGGGCTTAGGTGGGAGCTGTTGTTGAGGTGGGCCTGGGTAGACAGTCTCTGTGCTATGTAGACAGTGTATATGCTATAGAGTTTGAAGAGAAGAGGAAGAGTGTGTGTCTGTATGTTGACCTGTATGTGGGGTTACTGTGAATTACAGAAATTTAAACAGAAGCAGAGAATTCAAAGTGAGCGATAAGGACAGAAAGAGGAGACCTGAGTGGAAAAACAATCAAGTTACTGACTTGAAAAATATTGAAGTACATATAAACTCATTCAAACTGTTCCAATTATATTGGGATAATATAATAAATAAATAAAACTGAATAAAAAGAGTAATGGTAAAGGGGCCACCTCTTCACCCAACCACCCCTCACCCACTCTGATTTTTCTCTCGGGTATTAAGGGCTTAGCTGTGCCACAGCAGAATCCAGTGGCCCAACAGACGATGTGAAGCCAAGGTCATTGGATTTATTCATAAGCACTGTGGCCAGGGGAGTATGATTATCTCATAGAAAAAAAGAACAAAACAAACCAGTGATACAAGTATTGGTAGCAGTACTCAGGTTATAAAAGCAACTTTACAACAAATTTAACCCACTGGTGGATGTTACTGAAGATAGAAATATTTAAATATATAAATCCATTTCAGCAAGAAAAAAATAATCGTAATAATTTACCTTCTCAAGATGAACATCAGCCTCCAATATCTGCTTCACGGCATGACGAGGAAGGGATGCATTGTGATGCAGAAAGTGGGAAAGGGTTTCATTGTCACGCAAAAAGTCTTTCAGCTTGAAATCTAGAAAAAGAAACATACACTTTGATTAAATCTTTTTGACTAAAAAATAACATTTTCTAGTGGCTGATATTAATTCCAAGACAAAAAAACAGATATCCCAGGAGAAGTGGATTACGTGGTGGATTGCTTGTTGAAAGTTTCAATATATCTAAGCACATAACTGCAAAGAGACAATTTACATATTGCCAATCTTCTGAATTAAATCAGAAAACCAATCAAAATTCTCTTAATATTTTACTAATAATACAGATAAGTCCAAAAAGTAAAATTAAAAGGCCCATTCAGTGATTCAATTATAAATGACCACCACGACATGTGATACATAACCAATCCATCCAAAATGATGTAAATGAACAGTGATGACTTTACCCAGAAACACAATGTCTTCTCTGAGCTTATTGTAAGTTGCTACATTCCAAAGAAGTCAAACTGTTTCAGAAACTGCTGGGGGAGCTGTGTGGTTACACGCACGCACCCACACACACACACACACTCACAGAAACGCGGCGCGCACACTCACAGGCACGCACGCACTGAGTTTCCTCTGTCGATCAGCTCTGAGTTTGGTACTCAGCCAGGGTTAGTACAGGGCGTTCAACTTTGGTCTAAATATTGTGCCTTTTCCTTCTCTGTAATTATCTTCCTTCCCAAATGTTTCCTTATCTCCTTTCACATAGTGTTCTGAATCCTGACTAACATTATAGTCCACTTTGAAGCCATCTATTTACTAGGTGTGAATGAAACTACATTAGAATATTCATGATGTGGCAAAGAAGAGGAACTGCTTCTGCAGCTTGCGTGCCACCAGAATACACCAGACTGTTGGTGTAACAACGTTCTTTCACATCAACATGGCTCGATTCCTCAAACTTAACATTTTTTTTCTTAACAAAAAAGTATAGAATTTCTTTTACCACTTTGCCAGATTACTGCTCGTCTATTCTGTTTTACTCTGCTCTACTCTGTTCTTAACTATAACTCGGGACTGCTTGTTTAGAAAACATCTCCCTTCAACCCTTCTCATCTTCCATCCCTTCCCCATCATCTACAGTAAATCTTTTTCCTGCTCTCTGCTTTTCATAACAAGCACAGATGCAAACACACACATACTCGGGAAACAGTCAGGAAACACTTGTCTCGACTGAACTGAACGTCCCCTGAGAGGAAATGAAAGAACAGTGTGTTTCTGTGTGTTTGAGGGCACATGTGTAGTGTCACTCTTTTTTTTTTTTTTTACTGCGTGCATATCTATGCACTGCAGTGTCTGAACTGCTTCTGAGCATGAGAGTTTTACGTCTACATCTTTAACATTCCTTATTATTATTAACTGGTCCATATGGACCTGTGCACGTATAGCTAATTGTGCAAATTTGCCTGTGTTTGTCTGTGTGTAACCTCCAAGTCTCAGTTGGTAACAACCAGGGAGTACTAATGAAGTCTAATCAGTGTCCCAGTAGGAAGTCAAAGCTCCCATGCTGCACTGCATCCTAAGGCCCTTTGGGACACACCAGCGTGGACGGTGCAACTTTGTTGAAATAGTACTGTGTGTAGTCAGCCAAGGTTTTTTGTGTTTATGTGTACATTCGCCCTGACTTATAAGGACTAGCAAGATTTTTTTGAAGTGTTTGTTTGTGCGCATTTTTCCGATGTTAGTGCCAGCTTGATATGAAGGCGAGCTCCATATTAAGACCTGCAAGTCTGTACATGCTCCTGGTGTTGCCTATCTTGTTTGTAATTAAACAGTACTGACTTCACACACCTTAGCAACCATGTCATCACTGGTCAAACTAGTCCAAAAACAAGCCTGTCATCTTTGTGAGACCACATATCCCCAGATTTGTCACAAACTCATCTAACAAACTTAAAGTGAAATGAACTTGCACAAAATGCCCCTGAAAACTGTTATCAAGTCTCCACTGCAAAAGGTCAGAATCAAAAGCACCAATCAAATGGAGACTTTAAAAGCAGTCAGGTAGATAGGAAGACGGTGAAAGATTTACCATAAAATTCAAATTAAGGTTCACGTCTGTGAAGATGAATATAAGATTTAAAAAAACAAAAATTAAAACATATTTATCTCTCATCTATTCCTATTATATTTAGGATGTTTTAAAAAAAATTACATTGAAATGTTTCCATTCATCCATTTGTCTATCACTGTTATTTACATGCCATCTTTATCAGTTTAAGTGTTATTGAAGTGACACTCCCCCCTTCAAGTGCTGAAACATTAACCAACATGTGAGAGGCTCCACTCTCAGCTCTTTGATCCAGGCTGTTATTCTTCTAGCATCAGTCTGCAGCAGCACCAGCTCTGTTTGCCTTATTTGGCATCACACTGTCTCTGCACTACATCACTTCATTCCCTTTTGTGGATTAAAAGACAGATACTCAGTAGAATATGGGATTGAGGACTATCAGACCACTATGCTTTTACAAAGCAATTATGATGAAGTGCACAGATACACAGAAGTAGTGTTAAAAAGATTTTTTTTTTTAAAAGGAAAACGATTAAAAAAAAAAAAAAAGAAGAAGCCCCACGGCTCCCTGGTCACACCATTTAAAATGTAATGAGGCATAGACAGAAGATAAGATATATCATAAAGACACAAAATAAGAAGAGGATATTACACACCACACAAGTAGATTGAGAGCTGTGCAAACTGAGAATTTTTTACAGCTAAAAGTTGCCAGAACATTTCAGCTCACTTGTTAACAAACCATGCTATGCTTTGTAGGACTTACTGCATAGTGAACTGTACAGCTTGGCTAAGAATGCAGTAAAGATTGCAAAGGTAGCAAAAATGACAAAAAAGCTGATTAGTGTGCCTTATAATTTATAACTGAATTCTCTATACCCTTACATTGGTGTCTAATGTGTAATGAAGCTAATACCCTTTCCTTTATAGAAAATAAATGTAATTATTATTACATGAGTATGAAAGCAAGCAAAGTGTAATGGAGCAAACAAAAGGGCAGCCAGACTGATTAAACCTCCTTATTTCACAGAAGCAATTAAAGTAAGTTAGTAGTTACATCCCTCTGTTTAATGCTGTTGTGTGCTGTCCTGAAAAGCTTTCCCTTTTAACCTTCTTGTTAATCCCATATTGTTTTATTTTTCATAACATTATTACATGTTTTTCCCTTTCATTTTGTCCTGTTTTTTTGTTTTTGTGCACTCTGTTAGTGCAGAATGAGTGCTCCCATCATGCATTTTATAAGTAATGGGTGCTGAAAGAAAAAAAAAATCCCTGCACTCATGTGTTTGTGTGACCTCTATTCAACTGAAGTAAAGTAAATACAAAGTCTGACACCCACCCTTCCCTATTTTCAGGTTGTTTTGACCATGTCAGCACCACAAAGTCATGAACAACATGCTATTTAAAATAAAAGATTGCCTTTCTCTGCATAAATCATACTCATATTTAATATAAGTTTACATATGTTGGTAAAACTAAGTATGCAAAATAGATTTTATTTGATCAGTGACAGACAGGAAGAAACAATGTTAAAGCTGAGACAAAGTACAAAATCTGTTATGATTATACTGTGATTGTTAGGGTAGTTTAAACTTTTCCTGTCTTGTGCTACCACCAACGGCACATATTAACAGAGAAGTGCACCACCCACTAGCTGCCAGGAAGATGGGCCCATGTCGTCTGGCAGACTGAGATAAGGAGCCTCTGAGGACATAAGCTGGTAAACTTCAGATGTGATCTTGTTAAGTCACTTAATCTAAGTTTAGCATATTTGTGCAAATGTATTGATCTTCAATGACTTATTCTCAATTAATTCTATACTTATTGAGTGGAATATCTCAGTGTGCTTCATCACAATAGTTTACAGCGCTTACCTGTACCTGGAAATACATTCTAGTGTCTTTTTTCAGATTATAAAGAGAGGAGGAGCGGGTCAAAGGGTGATTGATGACAACTGAAGTCATCAGTTAGCTGGTCATTCAAACATTAGAAACACAGGCAACTAATCAAAGGCATGTCCTTACGGGTAGTGTTTTGTTGTAGCTTTCTGAGGGCCTCCAGCAGTTCCTTGTAGCCTTCATAGCTCTTGTCATTCTGAGTGTACAGCAGGAGCTTCTTGCCATCAGTGAACAGGCGGGAGATTCTGTTGATGTTTAGAGGAAGACGAAAATTGCATGAAACAAACAATTATTTGAATATTTCAGTGCAATGAATTGTTAAGTATGAATAAATGTGAAGGCCATGGCACTTACATAGAATCATTAAAATTTTCCACCACCCCAGGACTCTCTCCAGGCGTAGGATTACGGAAGCAGGGGTTGTTGGCGTTACAGATGATGCCCTGCATCCAGGGTAGGGTGCCTGCTGAAGGCATAGCCTTGTTTGGGAAGTGACCTAGAAAAACATGCGTACAGATTTATGATATAATTTTATGCAAAAATGTCCACTTTTGCTAAATGAAGTTCCTAAAACAGACAGTAAAAACTGCGGAAGAAAATCTTTAAAATTTAGAAAATAGTGATAAATTTAGTTTAAAAAAAATTTAGTGATAATGAACTACCAACTGGTAACATATACACCATTGCAACCACTAACTTTGTAATCAGTGCAAAGTTTGCAGTACTGCTGATTTCATATTTAACAGTGTTTGACCTAACAGATAACAGTTAACTTAACAAATACAACCACAATTTCCTGAGAAGAACCAGCTAATATGCTAAAAAGATTAGAATAGAATGTAAAGCCAGAAAGTTGATATGGCTTTGATTTTATGGGGTTAACTGGGTTGCAACTGAATTGTGACATTTGAGGAATATCTATTACAGCTGGCAGCTTCTCTTTTTGAAAGTGAAAATAAAAAACACTACTAGAAATAGTAGAACAAATACTACTAGAATTTTTCTGTGCTTTCAATCAATGAGAGAAAATCTTATTGACTTAAATGAGGTCAAACTTGTGAAACCAGATGTGTTGACAGCTGATACTGTAATTCCCTTTTCCAGGAACTAAACAGTCTTATCAAATGTTCACTCAGTACAAGCAAATGTTGACAAATCCAACAGATTCTTCTTTGAATAAACAACAAATTCTTTGGACGAGTAAAATATTGATCTAAACCAAATGGTATAAACTTTTTCTAAAAAAGTGCAAAAGAACGTTAGTTTAACTGACTATTGATACCTAGTAAACATTCAACTTTTTAAACTTTTTAAGGGATTTTTAAGATGATACATTTAACAACACTTACATTCATGTTGCTCATAGGGTGGATAATGCATTCGGACTGATACCAGGATGAAGAAGATGAACAGAGGCCAGACAATCTCAATCAGAAGCTGGATCTAAGACATAATGGATGACAACAAAGCTTAATCAATGAAAAGAAAGAAGGCCTTACAATCCTATGACTTAAAACACATGAAAAAACAAGTTAATCATCCCAAAACAATGGTTAATCTCCTTTTTACTTGCTTTTGTGTGTCTCTTTGTGTATTTACAGTTCATCTAAGGTTATTTCTACTGCTTTAGAAAACAGAAACATATCAACTGTGTGAGGAAAGGGGCTGTCAGCTGTTGGTCTTCAAACATTAATCCCACCATGACTCTAAAGTAAAGTATATGGGTTAATAAGAGGAGACAGTCAGACAGAGAGATCTGCTGGATTTAAGGACTGTGGGTTTGTCCATCTGCTCCATATGGCTTCTGTGCTTCAGCTGCTTCTAACACAGCCTTTAACAGCATGTTAGACATACAATGTGGGGAGAACAAAGCCAGCGTCTCAGAAAATGTACTGTATCCCATTGTTAGAAATAATTGGACCGAAAGTCATGCAGCTAAGCCGTTGCTTTGAGCAGCATTTTCTACTTGACAAATGGCTTAATTGTAAGCAGACGAGCCTCTCCATATGTAAGGGAATAATATTCTACAGTTTGAAACTGAATTTCATTTACATAACTCTGAGTGTGCCGGCATCAGCTAACACGAGAATAACTGGATAATGGATGTGACACTTAAATGTGTCATCAAGCCATCTTGCATTGATTCACAGTAAACAGTAGCACTTTTAGTTTCAAGTGGCTCACAGGACAATTATACTGATGCTATTGTTGTGGGCTACATACGCAATGCAACAACCCTTATAAATAGGCTTCTGCAATGCTTTTATGACTACATATGTGGCAGTGGAACATCACATTCCCAGTAAACCAAGTGAAACGCGTGACAAAGCATTGCTGGGAACTCATAAAGGATGCATCTGCCTTTTTTTTTTTTTTGTGAGTGTATCTAATGATTTCATTACCTGCAATATTAGTACAGCCAACTGAAACTGTTTTTAGCAGCATACATAACTGAATACTGTAAACAACAGTAACTTCAGTGACTTCAGAAATTACAATAAAAATGAAAGACAACTGAAAGACAAAAAAATAAAAGGTACATGATTTTCTTGATTCGAGATACACTCCTACTTACAGTCTGTCTCCGTCGGTAAGTGAAGTTCTTCCACAGCAGTAAACCCAGTTGAGTGGAGACTGCCATGTTGCCGTCTTCCCAGCCTCACTGAGTGCGCTCCTGCTCCTCACTATGAACCCACACAGACAAAACAGAGGATCAACCACTACAACCACTATACATAGAACTCATTAATAATAATTTGTGTGACAAATCTGCTAATTAAACATAATCAGCTAACTAATTATCTAATTCTATTGCCTGTGGGAAAAGACATGGCTAACAAAAAAATGTACCAGACTGATGCACAAAAATTTGATTAAAAAAAAAAACTGAACAGAAAGTTGTTACATCAGCAAAACCATGATGACCAAGAACATGTATCAAATGCGGTTATTAACTTCAGCAAATCATGTGACAGTAGGAGATGAACAAAAATGCAGCACTTTTACAAAAACAATACACTGAAACGATCATCATCAGAAAAAAAAAATAGCACACTGGAACACAGCAAGGATCAGGTGATTTGAAAGAACAAACAAAGAAGCGCTGCAGAAAAATAATAATCATTCACCTATTGAACAAACTGTTTCAATCTGAAACGCAAACCAAGCCAAAAGTACTGCAACACTTGACAAATGAAGCCAACTACTGACTGACTACTGGCGCTAACTCCTGCAAACTCAGGTCTGCGTCATGTAGCCCCGTCTGTCCCAAGGTCAGGCGGCACTTCATCTGGGACAATGAGTGGGTGGGTAGGTGTGCGTAGGGGGGAATTCGTCATGTGGTGCGAGTTGTTAGCAACCAACCCCCCTTTTTTTAAATCACAAAATTCACCCTGTTTACACCTTAATATCGCACACAATAGTGCATCTCAGTTAAAGGTCAAAATTATCATGCCATCCCTTTTTGTTCCCATTCTTTAAAACAAAATGACCCACTGATTAAATGGAGAGCCTTTCAAATGTCATGTGATTGTGGGTGGAAACTTTTCCCTTCCCATTTGTTTATTCTATTTGCAGATTCAAAAGTCCTCTGATTTTTTTGCTCAGATGTGTTTTATCTAACAAGCTCTAAACCAGCTATGCACAAAATGGTTTTGAGTTTTAATTTCTGGTGATACCAAGAGGAACTAATGTTCTAAAATGAATCCATGTCAGAAATATGGAGTTATTCACAGTTGGTAAGCTAAATTTGTTATCCTGGTGACCAAAACCCTAAATTAAAAACTCTTTTACTCTAAAGAACTTACAGGTCCCTGGTACTCAAGACTGAGACTATTAACGTATTAATTAAGGTAATTGAAATTCATAGCATTTCACATTAGAGGCTTTCATACAGTTAGAAGAGGCAAAAGCTCTTCTAACTGCAAAGTGTATCTACTTTCTTGTAAAAAGAAATAAAAAGAGTCATATATGGGCTCATTCCTGACATCCCAACATTTCATTGAGCTCAAAAACTACGACCAATAATGCAGTTTGATGGTTGCATTGGAGATGAAGTTGGATAATCTTTGGTGGAAGAATCAATGCTGTGCTGTTTATTCCACTGAAGTCCTTTATACAGAGTAGAGCTGGCTGGATTTCACAAAACGCAAGATGACAAAATACCAGTGTGAAGGACAGAGTGATGTTGAAATATGAGGTTCTTAACTGATCTGCCTGCGGGCTGAAAAAAACATTCATCCACTTCTCTATGGTTTTACACCACAATTTCTCTATAATAATAACATTTTAGTCACATCTAACCACATTCTCAGGTGTCTTGTTGAATTAAACTAATTTATTAGATCACTGCCAAATTAATTATTTCTGGTATTAGATTACTTTCAACTCTGTTAACAGGGATACAAAAAAACCTAATATCTAAGAATGAAAAAAAAAAGCAATAAAGTTGTTAAGCTTGGCTAAAAGAGCAATTCTGTGAATATGACCATCACTTTCTGTCTTTCAGGACCAATCAGTTGGTTCTACCACACAAATTTTCGATAGCTACTCATAAGTGGCTGCAAATAGTAAAACTACTTCAATGCATTAAATGTCGCAACAAAAACTAACATGAACTTTGGGAACAACAAACAACACTCTGTCCCCTGTTCTTTTCAGCTGTACCGGTACATCTGTTTTCTGCATAAGTCACTCAATTAAAGGGCAGCACTAGCGGCACATACATATCAGAGAAACAATGTAAGATGCCTGCTGCAGATTTGTTGAGAGGTTCTTCACTGAAAAAAAATCAGCTGTGGTAATCCTTTTCTTTTCCTTTTCTTCTTTTAACACAGCTGTTTTCAAAAGCAGAGGAGGTGATTTAACAAGGAGCTTGAGGAGAACACTGAAAACCCCATACAAAAACATCCTCATCACGAGCTTGTGTTTTATCACAAGTCATAATGAATGAGGAGAACACCATGTCTATATTACCATATCAAAGACTGCAGTGGTGCTGTAGCGGATCGTGGACTATGCATACAATGCATTCTTTCCATGCATTTGGTCATTTAGAATACACATTAAATGGATGTTATTCTTCTTTTCTACTAAATATGTGAGATTTTTCTTTATAACAATTGTCTTTT
>VUQJ01026773.1:5487-18185 GCA_015108635.1 Andinoacara biseriatus
TGTGACATAATTATATGATTGAAATTAAACTGATCAAAAATATGTGAAATTAGTTTTCCTGCTATTTTTATAGGGTCCGGTATCCAGTGGATTTCAGTAGTGTCTGTGATTTATTTTGAATAAATTATAAAAATAAGTGCCATAAATTGCAGAAAGTAAATATAATTGTTTTCTTTGTAAACTTTTAGTCATAGAACGGCATTAATATAGGTACCTACTGTATGGCATATAAAAAAACCAAAAAAAACCCAACGTGAAATATGAAAATGCAACAACTGGTAAATTGTTTTTATAGTCACCCTGTAGGCTGCAGTGGATTGCTTAAGGAATTTCAGCGCTATCATGTGGGTGGTACAGTGGTTAGCATTGTCACCATGAAGCTTTCTGGTTGAACCTCTTGGTCGGCTGCAGCCATTCTGTGCATGTCCACCAATATTACCTTAAGGATCAGGTCATTGACAGCTTTACCAATATTGGTTTTCCTTATTACCATGCATAGCTGATCCCTGTGCCCTGACACATGCAAACACACATGCTAAATGCAGAAATATACACCACCTTGCTGTCTGCTAATTGGTTCCATCTGTTGTGAACAGTATCTTGCTTGAAGTTAAAGCAGTGAGTTCCTCCAAACTCTTAATGTCAGATTCACTCTTTTCATCAGAATATTCTGTCTGTAAAACTTCATCTTAACAGTAATAAAATGCAGATGTCATACAGACAGCATTTTATTCAAATTTAGATGATGTAGCACATCTTCAGCAGCCCTGGTCCAACCCCCTCTCCCCTACCCCCCCCAAAACCATCATATCATTCCTACTTCTCACATCATCATCATCTTGTCATTTGCTGGGCCTTTTCCTGGAGAGCACTGATGCATAGGAAATCAGGGTTCCGCTCTTATCACCCATCCAATCGCCATCAACCTCAAACCCTGCACATCAGCCAATTGCTTGCTGGAAATGGCCATCTAGGGGAGGGGCTCAACAGGAAGGGTGGGACAGAGGGGGTGGGGGGGGGATGTTATGTAGACGTGTGCTTGCTGGTCGCTCCTTGATTCCAGGGATATAAAGGATGCTTGGCTGCTCCGAGGACAGAGGAATATCTACCCTGCCTGCTCCATCCTTTTCAAAGGATGTGATTTTCAGTTTTTGATGCTTGAGCTGCTGCAGGAGCAGTGCCGATTTACAACAAAACATCTGAATCCTCTTCTGCATTTCTGTTCATTCATTCAAAGGAGCAATGGGGGCATGCTGTTGGATTTGTTGATAGTACTTGCATCTATGCATCTGTGCAATGATCTGGATCGTTTTCATGCTGGAATACTTGTAGTTAAAAGTTTGATCCACTGCAAAAATGTGGCAGTTGGACCATTATAGTGATACCACAGTCCAGTTTAGACATTTATGCACATGCTGTGGAACTAACAGTGACAATTTCTTAAAAATTTGATTGGTTTATACGCTGGTTTTATATGTTAATGTGGAGGTAGCACAAGACAATGACTGCTATTAATAAAAGTTGACCTCCACCAAATGTGTTTTTTCAAGCAGTGTTTATAATGGAGAGAAACACTGGTGGTAGAAGCTTTAACTGTTAAAATAAGAGATGCTATACCATCTACCGTTCTCTTGAAAATAATATGTGGATGGAATCCCTCCTGTGCTATCATGCTGCTTGCTTTGCTGGTCACTTGGCTGGTTTGAGTGCAGAAGGAACAGAGACAAGCTGAAAATCTGTCCATCTGGATCCTGTCTGTGGAGGCTTGTAAGTATGATATGATTTTGCAGAGCTGGAGTGAATTATTTAGACTTACCAGGAGCTACAGGGTCACAGCAAACAGAAGTGCAGGCTTTGAAATGTTCTGTCTTTTTGTTAATCAATACAAAACACGCATCATGTCCATAGGAAATTGCATTATTTCCATTGGCAGCATTTGGCTTCCACTAAACTCTGCTCGGCTATACTTAGAGCTACTTCTCAACAGCATCGCTACCACCTATTTTTGGTCTGCTGGGTAACTAATGAATGCATGTGAGTCACGAGGCCTCGCCTATCCTCTTGCAAAGGTTTGTGTTTACATGGAAAGGGGTGCAGCCTCCAGAGAAACCATATATACAATTTATGAAGGTGTTAAGTAGCATGACTTTGGGAGCAGTTCTCAATGTAAAAGACAATTGGAGCATTCCTGAGCCAAACTGCCTTTCAGAGTGATGACATGAACTTCGAGCAGCTGGATTTTTTTTTTTAGATCTTTAGCTTGAGCTACTTAGGATACCAGTGAATGTTTAACAGGGGTGCAAGTAAAAAAAAATGGTTCCTCGAGACGGTGATATTAGCAGTAAATCATTTATTTTCAAGGTTGCCAACGGTGGCTAAGATCAGCGAGCTTTCACCTGAACGAGTAAGCCTGTAGTGGCTCAGCATATCAAATAACCGCCCCCTCCTACCCATTGATTAAGCTGTGAGTGGACAGTGAGCTGTGACCCTCTGGAAAAAAACCCAGAGTTATTGACCCATAAGCCTTTAATATTTAAGCTGCTTGTCAGTACGGTTTTATGGAGCTGGATTATGGGAATATTAGGGTCATTAATGTTGGAAATGCTTGCTTTATTGGTTTCCTGTTACTTGTTTACATTTTGGAAGCAATTTTTTAAAAATTGTGCTGTGGTAACTATAGACAGAAATGCCTGATTTTCAAAGCAGAAAGCCACATAATCAAATGCCCCCCCCCTCCCCCCCCCGTTTCCCCCTTTTTACCCTCTTGACATGGCTGCTGATGCACTTATTCTGTAACAGAGTAATAAGTTGTCAGTTCTATCGACTTAATTAGCTGAACCCAAGACTGATGATATTTCTTTCTTCCAGCTTTAAATGAAAATGTGTTTTTTGAATGATGTCCAGAACTAATACACCATAGCTAAAGCTAAAAACATTGAGGCTGAAGAGGCTAAAGCTGGAATTGCTCAGCTACTCAGAGTTTTTCGCTTCAAGTTGTGTTGTGTTATGTGCTGTATATATTTTAAAACATTCAAAAATATTTTTTGAAGGACTATTATTTGATTCGCCATAACACAGTGTGGCGTCAGGGTACAAAAGCCATTCAGTTTAGAGAAGGAAATGAGAGTAAGATACCGGAGTGTAGCCCAGCATGTTAAAAAAAAATGCAAATAAAATAATAAGAATATTGAACGTTTGCACTCTAATTAGTGGCTTTAGGCAGCTCAGTTAGTAGTTAATGCTAATGAGTCAACAATTCAAATTCCCGTCTTTCATGTAGAAGGCTTTGAAAAGATATAGGAGCTTAAAAAGTGATTTATTGCTTTATTTTTTGCTGGTAAGGAATGTCCCCTCAGAAACCTACTGCTAATTAAATAAATGGTACATTCATGCTGTTTTCAGTATGTTTTTTCTGCCCGTGAATAACTGATAAATGCATCTAGCGACCCCTACTGTGTGAGACAAAGAGTGCAGGGACTTATATTTGTCCCTCTTTCTCTCTTTCTGTGTCTTCCTGTGATTTTGTATTATTTGTATGGAATTCTGCATATTTGTTACATGTTTACTGCATATGTTTATTTTTGTTTACTTTAGAGAAGTCATGCTAAAAACAGAAAGCTTAAATAACGTGACTGTGTGGAATTCTATCTATATGTAGTCTGGGTGGAGTCTGGATGCAGATGTGGTTCTGAGTTGAGCATGGATTTGAGGCTGTAAAGTCATGAAAGACCCAAAATTAAATGGCTTGTAGAGAGCAATTTATGAGCAGACGCAAACAAACCCTGAAGCTTGTTTCTGTCTTTTCCCTATCTGTCCCCACTTTACTCACCTCTATTTCCCTCCCTGTTTCAGCTCCTTCCCTCTTGGAGGATGGTTAGAACCGGAGACAGTCAGGAGCCCGAACAAACTCTGAAAACAACCAGATGAGATTAGATTTGGAAATGCTTAACTGTCTAAATTTGTGTGACATATTTCCCTCTTTAGAAACACTGTTGTAAATCAATTGGGAAGTTGCAAATATACTCACACCAGTAAGTGCAGCTTATTTACATTGTGCTGGTATTTCGGTACTGTAAAATGTAGATTTGTGTTAATGTTTTACATGATATTTCTGAAACAAAGATGTGCCCTTTCTTCTCCTCTTTGTGACTATTGACCACTCTGTTAGGGGAATCTGTGGACTGCATGTTGCAAGCAGGTGGGTATCCATGCATGTAAGTCAGATGTCCCATTAGATAGTATGGTGGCTCCCTGTTTTTCTAAGCCTGTTGTTTTTCAGGGCTGTGATAACACTGGATAGCCATTGGACCCGCTAGTGGACCCGCTAGTGGCCTCCCGGCATGGAGACCGGCTGCAGAGCCATAGCCTGTAGCTCCGTGTCTGCTGTGTGTGTACTCAACAGGACACTGGTCTTTGTTGAGGACAAGTCTAGTGAAAATCTATTCACAGAGGAATGGAGTAACGGGAAGGCAATGAAGAGAGGGGGGGGTTTGATTGGAAATGACTGGAGGAAAAGCAGGGAAAGGTGAGGATGACGAGATGATGGGCATAACAGAGACTAGATGGAGTTAAGAAGTCGGCCACAGAGGAGCAAATGATGACAGGAGAAGAGAAAGTGATGCATATGTGCACCCGGAGCTCATAAACAATCCATGCAAACTCCCCCTGGACACACACACACGCACACGCACACACACACATACCTTATAAAACTATAATGTGCACACTCATGTCTTTCTGTGTCTTCCTGTGGGAGCTGAGTGACTCCCCAGCCTGTAAACAGGAACTATCCTGCTCTTAGTAAACTGCCAGCCCTCCAGGTGCTTACACACATGTATTGTCCCTAAAAAGAAAAAAAAAAAGAAAGAAGCTGGATTCACTTATGATAGTTTTTGCCTGTTTTGCTGGATTTGTTGTGACACAAATTGCAGGACCTGATTCTCTGTTTATCAGTCAGCACTCTGTTAGAGGTTTTCATTACAGAAACTGTTTACAAAAAGGAATTACCAGTTGGCGAGGTTTCTCAGCAGCATTTTTGCAGATCTGAATGACATTGTGCTCACGCACTCGATTTCAGATTTTGTCTGTTATTCTTTGTCTTCCAGCAGCAACTACCAAGGGGAAGACAGACATTTAGCCACTGCTGGATTATTTTAAGCCTTCCTTTAATTTTTCTGCTTGTTTACTAACAAATGTTTTGCAGAGAGTCCCGTTACTCTCCGACGCAGTGAGTCGAGCGTCATCCCGGTGCTTGTGCTAATGACTGCTTTTAAGGCTAATCATGTGTTAATTGTTAGTTTTGTCCCTGAGGTTTGTAGGAGTAATTAATCCTATTATCATAGCTCAGCTGTCGTGTTGTTAGCGCTGGTGTCAGCCCAGGTCATGATTTGGCTGATCTGACAGTTCTGCTGTGAAATAGGATGTTCCTTTCTGTGCCATGCAAGAGTGCACTTATTGGCTTGTGTGTGTGTGTGTGTGTGTGGGGGGCGGGCATTTGCAGTATTTTGTGGCATTGTTCAGTGCTCAGTGCAAAAAAGTTTGGTGAATTATTGCCAACTTTGCAGCTTTTAATGACAAACGGCAGTTGGTATGTCAGGGTTGCATGTTTTTTTGCATGTTGTGATCTCAGACATGCATAAAATCTTTTCACGTTTGTGTGTATGTGTGTATGTTTAAATAATTTATATATTCATTCAGTTGTTTCCTTGATCACTTTGAAAGGAGCTCACAAAAACAAGTGGATGGAAACATGCCTTCCTCATCCCTCTCTCCTCCTCTCTGCACCTCTCTCCCACTGTCTGACATCATCGTTTCAAGTCCCATCTGCTTTAGGCCACAACTGTCTTGATGAATGAGGGACAGCTGACACGGTGTTGTCTCAAGCACTTTCTTTCTCTTCCTCCTCCTCCTCTTTCCCCTTTCTGCCTCCTTTTCGTCAGAGGCAGTTAGAGGCGCAGTCCTCCCTCTCACTCCCTCCCTCCTGCGCCCTGCTTGTCGAATGTTATTTGGTCTACTGTGTTTTATTGGCTTGTTTTTGTTGTGTAGCAGGACAATCGGGTGGTTTGGTTAGAGGAAGCTGATGAATGGTGCATCCAGAGCCGTACAAAGAGTCCTCCTCCCTGCTTCATTGATGTGTTGATGCGGCTCAGCTGGCTGCCCAGTGAGTTTGCACTGTATACTGTTGTGGGCTTGCAAGCAGACAGATGCGCATGGACGCTCAGCACTGAAAAGGACATTTAGTCTTCTTTATAGTCCTTCTATCGGTGACTGCTTCTCTTGTGGTCTTTCTGCCCTCTTTTGCCCTCCCTCTCTGCTACAGTAGCAGTGTAACATGTAACAGAGACGCAGTCTTACGGCTACAGGAGGCCACAGTGTTTAAATAAAGAGTATAGTTCTTTTAGGGAACACATTTCTATTAATGAAATTCAACTCTAAGAAATAACTTTGGATGTACACTAGCATGTTTCATCTGTGTTTGTGTTTAATGATGCTGAATGTAACTGAGATCGACAGTCAGTGCCTTGATATACTGCCTTTTTATGGCAACATATCAAGGTGTGTCTCTATTAGAGGCTGATCGATATAGTATTTTTTAAGACTGATACAGATATTTGAGGATTTAAACATCCAATATAGTAGCTGATTTTTTTTTCTTTTCCTTTCAGGCACACAAAAAACAGAATTATGTGTAGTTATTTTTGAGTACTTACTATGAACTCTATTATGACATTACAGTTTAAAAATAGTCTTGTTTTAATATCTCGTTGGTTACTCGTTTATGCTCTGCGTGACTGGATCAGCTGTTTAAATGTGTTAGTGCCCTCTGGTGGGCAATCTATGCAACATCAACTCTAGTCACACGGTTGAAGGGTGTTTCTCCTGTCTCTTCTTTAATTTTTACATTTTGATTTATCGGCCGTTATAAATGGTGATGCCAATGTATCAGGAAATATCTAATATTGGCTGATATATTGGTCAGGTTCTACTGTCTTTTTCTTGTATACCTCATTTGAAAATAACCAAAGTTGACCCAAAGTGCTTTCCCGTATAGTAGATGGATTCACAATCCACGTGGGCTAAAAATACACACAACTTGTAGTGCAAACACAGAACAGCTTGCATAAAGATCTAGGAGTGAAATGTAATACATGATGACCACAAAAAATGCGAATAGAAAAGACTAACAAATAGAAGACTTAAAAGACATGACTTTCTCGGATCTAACAATAATTAATCCAGTGGTGCCAAATATGGATATTTTTAGTAAAACACAAAGCTGTTCTGGACAAATTTGCCTGCCAGTTTGACTTGTCCCAGCCGCTGCTTTGTGGCTTCTCCCGGTGTTGAGTGAACAAAAGTGGAACTTGTAGTGAGGAAGAAGAAACTGCTGCTTTTTGTGTTTCCACCTCTGCTTGCGACACATGAAATGCGGTACATAAAATGTTTGCACAGAAACTGCATTTAGAAACAATCTGATTATGAGATCTTGACCAATAAAAGCATCTTCGAATGTTCAAACTCAATATTGAACGGTGCACATTTTCCCAACAGTGCAGATCTAATGTACTGGCAAATTTCAATTTCCTCAAAAATCGTAATTAATTGTGAGTAGCATATTTATAGAATGGTGAACCAATCCATGCCTAGAAGGTGTTATAACACAGACGCTATTGGCTGTTAGGTTGTTGTATATCTACAGCTTAGAAGACCTGACCTATTAAACGCACTCATCTGTCAGTATATCACTGACTCCCTCACTGAGAGGTGACAATCCGTCTCGGTTATTTATTCCAACGGGATCAGTCAGATATATGTGACCTGGCCTGCTTGCTTACACATGCAGCGGGACAGACTTCACTTTCAGCTCACAGAGACAACAGGCTGCCAGCTTCCACGCTGTAAGATAACACTGGAAGATCTAAACCAAAGCCAGAGGACAGTTACCTCTCAGCTTCTGTGCGCTTAGGTAGATAACTATTTAATTCAAAACCCAGAGAACATATTCAGCACCTCGGAGGACATAAATTAACTAAGAGGATTGCGGCTTTTCAAAGCTCCTATGAGACCTCTGGTTGTTATCTGTGACACTGAACATGGCTGGACTGACCGTGTTGTTCCGGTTGCGCTACATGGGCTTTCTCAGGGACAGAAAAGGTCAGCTGACAGCAGAACCACATCAGACCGCTAACAGAGTCGGTAAGTGCACCCAGAAAGTGCTGTCGAGAGAATATTGAAGATGCAAACATTACCCTAAATTTTTTATTTATTTATATATTTTTTGGATGGGTTTTGTGTCACAAATGTATTTCAACCTGTCATGTTTTCTATCTAGGTAAAGTCTTCTCTGCAGCTTGAATGCTGATGCACACTAAGCACACTTTTAGCTGCTAGATCACGATCAACATCATGTGCTTGTTTCTGAGCTTCTCTAAACTTATTTTTCAAGCTTACCTAAGCTTTCATCACAATTTTTTTTTTTTAAAACAATGATAATTCTTCCGGTCGGATAACTGTTTGGATGGATACGCAAGAGTATTTGAATACACTTTATGCTCATGAAATGGGGAAAACATTGAGCTAATTTGGTCTCAATTGCTTTTTGCATCTATTTTGAGGTTTACTGACATCAGGATGGTGCAAGGGCTAAAATATTAAAGCTTTTCACACAAATAAACAAACTGATTATTAGTGTGTGTCCGCTCGAATGAACGGGCTGTTTGATTTTTAGGTTTGCTCCCAAGGCCACCATTTTTAAAGACCTAACCTTCCAGGTGAAGAAGAATCACATCTCAGCAGACACACCGGTGTGTAAATACACTCGAAAAGGTGACAAGAAGAACATTATTTACATTAAGGGTCCTTAGGTGGTCCACTGCTAAAGCTCACAGCAACCAACAGATTCTGAGTATTAGTCAGAGAGCAGATTACAACCAATCATTATTAAAGCCTATTCCACTCACAAATCCACCAGCTACAACTGTTTGGCTGGCTTAACTTTTTTATTTTTTCCTTGTGAATAGCTAGCCAGGCACACAGGGTAGGGAGAAACTATTAAATGCAAAGCAGCACTTGTTACTAAATCTTGTTTTTGGGAGGGGTTAGTGACATGTGGGGGACACAGTGAAGAAAAGCCAGTTGGTGAAGGCAAAAAGGGAGCTGGCAGTGCCTTTGGCTTTCTGCAGCTCAGTGGGTGGTGGGGCGTTGACCAATATATGGCACGGCTGTTGTTCAGTTGCCTCCTCACCCTGCCACAATGGTACAGTTAGAAAGCTCCAAGTGGTAGGGCGGTAGCCACTGTAAACTTTTATAGGGTGTAGTGCAGGACTATATAGATTGGAATGGTTTGTTGCTGGATTTAGTTTACCCAATGGCGGTGCTGGATAACCACAGCTGGCAGTACGCCCAGGCTGGAAAAACCCTGATCAGGCTCTCAGGTAGAGTATTGTTTGTTATAGCTATATTTTGTTATGTTTATTCAGAATCCTGGGAAAAGACAGGGTGTGCGGTTAAAAACATAAAACTGATTTCTGTAATAATTTCCATGAAGAGATATTTAACAAAACTCCTTCCAGTCACTGAAGATCTATTTTTCCCCTCGTTATTTAATGTTCGTGATCAAGAGCCTCGTTAGGCCTCATAATACTTTGTCAATTGTGATATTTTAGATATTTATGTCCCATGATAAATGCAGAATGGCTTTAATGCAGTGCAGCTGTATTAAAGCAATTCCCGAGAGGAAAAAATAATAGGAATGCATAGCAAACCAATTCTAAAGCTACACATTGAATGATGTGAAGGTTGTAATGTGGACTTTTTTTCTATTAAACTTTTTGTTGAGCTGTGATCTCTGTTCCTCTGTGCCAGTGTAGTTTGCCTCTTCATTTTCATGCAAGCTATTTTTTTCTTAGGTGTAAAGCCAACATGTAGTGATATTTGTGTCTTATGTTTGTGGGAGGTGGAGGGGACATGAGAGATTCTGTCTGTGTGTACAATGTTGGATGCTTAAGATATCCTTCTTCGGTTTAGTAGGTGATATGAGTGATAGAAGCTAAGAACTGTTAGTTATATCAACATATAACTAAGAGAAAAGGGAAATGTTGTCTAATAGTTGTTTAATGGATTTTAAGGGTATATCCGTACATACAAGGCTACAAAATCAACACCGGGTTTGAATAATTAGTCTGGACAGCCAGAGTGGGTCAGTGCAATGTGTTAAAACAGATTGACCAATACAGCAAAACAGACCTTAAAGATGGTCAACAATAATGCCGATATTGTACATAACTCTGGGTTGAGTTTAGTCCCCTAAAATACTCTGTTAAAGTCACTAAAATATATAGCAGCTTCTCATCTTTTTTAAAGGAAAAAAAAGCCCACCCCCACCCTCCACTCTAGTTTAATCACAAGACTTGGTACCTGCAGAGGTAATGAATGCAGGTGTCTGAGTAGATGACTTTTCTGAGGCGATTAGGAGAAAATGTGCAATTTTGTCGTGATGGATACACTGCAGAATGAGATCAAAACGGAGCTAGCTGAGGGAGGACATATACAGCCCCTGATATGGTTTCATTTAAAATATGTTACTTTAAGACCTGGGACAACACTTGGATCAATCTTTGCACCTGAGACTAGTGACCTAGTATTTGGGCGCTATGACCAATAGAAGAGTAAAAGCTAGAGTATCAGGCCACTGTCCAGTATTGTCATTGTGTTCTGATAGCTGCTGTTGAGGGAAATGAAAGCACTGACTGGCCCATCAAATTTTGTTGCAGACTTTCAAGAACTTTAAGACACCATTCATACAGCACTCTAGGTGACTCATTTTTATGTCCCCCGGGAGGAATTATTATGGCGCTCCTACTGTAAACAAGCCGGCCTGATACAAAATGACAAGTGCTTCCAGTCAAAGGGCGGTTGTCTGTTCTTAACACTGACTATATCAAAACCTGATGTTATCATGCTGAATCATTTAGTTCAGTGGAGATAAACTTTGGCCACACCCCAGCAACTAAGACTGCATTGAGTAATATCGAACAGAAACACTCTAAAACAGTGAGTTACCAGTAGTGAGGCCTAGGGGAATGCCAAGTATGTCAAAAGCAAATACAGTCAGCCACAGAAGGAGGTGAGAATGGAGACAGACAGAGTGGAAGGACGTCACACAAGAGATGAGAAGTGCAAAGAACAAAGAGAGGAGGAGATTTAAACGCCGAGGTTGTTATTCAGATTCAGTGAGGTGTGAACAGAGCAGAGAAACAGCTGTAGCATCTTAATAAGAACACATAAAGGACTTATAATCGCTCAAGGTGTATTCTAACCAGATTGCAAATGAAACGGCTTTGACCGTCATTAATATAACTGTAGGCTTGCCCCAAGTTCTCTACGCGCCTCATTTTTAATACCACTTCAACTGCTACACTTACAAGATAATTCCAGGAGTGCGCATGCGTGTGTTTTGTGTAGCGATGGACTATTGTGAGGGCAGGCACATTACTGCTGCAGTTCAGCATCCTGCATTGAAACTTTGATTGTACCCTTCGCCGGCCTCACAAACAGCTCCATGAACTAGCCTTCACATGCACAATCACTGGCTTGCAGTGTTTGACCATTGTTTGTCTTTGCACTGCTCCTTAACTGCTCACACACTCTGCTAAATAAAAGTTATATTTAGGGTATGGGTTAAATTTGTTGCATGACTTGGACACGATTTTAGAGAACTTTTTGTCCCGTGGTTTGTGCCGTATGATGAGTTGTTCTTACAGCAAGTTTTGACTCTCTAGAATATATTTAGTTTCAAGCTGTCATCCCTTAGGTTTTGCTGTGTTAATCTCTTTTATAAATTATTTATGCAAGTCTCATTGTGGTGAAGGGTTGCATTTAAGTGGTTTGTTTCGAGAATTGTGCTATTTGTAGCAATGTGCCGAACAACATTTTATAACTTTTTTTTTTGCGTTCTACCTTTTCCATTTGTTATGATTTATTCATGGCCTTTTTTTTTGTTTTGTTTGGTTTAGGGGTTATCTCCAGGTCGAGGGGTTGCGGTTGGAGCAAAGTGTTATTTTTGCTGTAATCCACACTGTAACAACAATATGAGCTCGCCACGGTCCCCAGGCCCCTTCCAGCTCTCGATGAAGGTCACAGAATTAGAGCAGAGTGGAGCAGAGGCTGTTAGAAATGGCTTTGTATGTGAGAAAGACTGCCGCACGAGTGTGTCAATGAAAGAGCCAGAAATAAATAAATGGAGGCGATACACAGCTGAAGAGACAGAAAGAATCGGAGAGGCAGAACAAGAGAGAGAGAGAGATGAAGTTCGCAGTTGTTTATCTTATTACCCTGTTGCACCGGGGCAACTCTCACTTCCCAGTTGATGTTGTCACACCAGGGACATGATGACTGCCCTGCTTGTAGCAGCCTGTCATGGAGACTAGGCCAAACATTTTTACTGCCCACAACAACATGTAGGGAATGGTAGCTTGATCCCCTTTACACACTAGGGGGATGAGCAGAAATGGAGCACAACATGGGAACTTCATACGGCAGATACATGATAAATCTGTATGGTGTGTGAATGGATGTGGTAACTGAGCTAAAAGCTCCTTTTTTAAGCCTCTCAGAAAACATTGCGAAAATAAAGAATAAAGAGTTCAGCTTTAAAGTGTACGAGCTGCATGTTGTAGACATTTATGTGTATGTATGTA
>VUQJ01026779.1:0-12359 GCA_015108635.1 Andinoacara biseriatus
TATATATATATAAATTGGGGCATTTTGTGATACTATGAACAGCTTGCATTCAGAAGTCCCTATCACAGTCATTTTTATTCAGTTTATCTTTACAGTGGTTATACACAAAGGTACTCTCTCCTGAATAAAGATGGTGCCTTATGGGGACATAACAGGAGCAAGAACCCCACAAGGCTGATCAGCAAGATGTTTCATGCTACAGGGCACTAAGCCATTTATGCAGCCATTTTTTTTCCATTCTCACTCATTCTCCTTATGAATCCTTCTTTCTCATCTCTCTCTCTCTTTTTTTTTTTGTCCTGTGTGCAACAGGTTCATTTCCCTTCCTAACGGGGTGCTTCAGATTCTGGAGGTGACCAAGGATGATGAGGGCGTATACCGCTGTGTTGCCTCCAATTCTGCTGGGAAGGACATCAGTCATGAAGCCAGGCTCTCTGTCACCTCAAGTAAGACCTGTTGCAGTCCTTTGTAGTGTTTGAATAGACAGCCAGGCACCACTGATAACTCCCGTCCCTTCCACCCGTTTGAGTTTTTGCTTAAAATTTATTGAATATATCCACTGCTAACAAAATGACACTTTTTCATTTGAGGACTTTTCTTGTCACATGTGGATTTGTAACAATAGTGAGCATATTTATAATAGCATATTTTTAAATTATTTCTAGAAATTTTTAGTATTTTTAGTAAATTTAGCTGTAATTTTAGTAACAGTTTGCTGTAATAATTGCTGCAAATATTTTTTTCTGCTCAAAGGTTTATCAACTGGACATAGGTCATCACATTATGCTCGTGTAAAATGGATATGTATATTAGGTTATGATTGTTTTTTGTTTTTTTTATATATAATTGATGTGAACTACCAAATCATGATGGTACATCATGTTGATGTCTCAAGGTGATCACAGAGAAACTTGTCACCTTCAGCAGATAAATTAGCAAACAGCCTTCTAGTGTCAAGCTGCAGCAACATTAATCTGTAGAGTGAAGGTCAAATATCCAAGTGATTCACATTTCTGTGGCAGCAGCTTTAATGATGAACTGGAATGAAATGCATTATAAGAAAGTACGGTGGATCTGTTGGTGTTGAAAGGAACTTTTTGCTGTGATTATTTCAGGACGGTGGTCACATTAGCTCTAGGAACAGCAGATACTATACACATACAGTATACCAGCTTTTCGCTGTAACTTTAAAATTGAGGCCTAAAGAGATGTCAGTACAAGTGACATTGGTACATTGTTAGAGTCAAAGAAGGAATGCAGTGGGCCACTTCAACAACACCAAAAGCTCTGAAGAGAAGACTACCAAAGTTCATGATTTCCATGGTTAAGAAAAACTACTTCACAACATCTAACTGCATTCCTCCTTGAGAGAACATTCTCAGGGAGGTAGGCATTAGTCTACAATCAAGAGATGCCTTCATGAATGGAAATACAGACAGTTTATAACAAGGTGCAAAGCACTGATTACATAACAGCTAGATTAGACTTTCCCAGAAAATATCTAAAATAACCTGCACAGGTCTAGAAAATCATAATTGGACAGATGAAACCAAGATTAACCTGTACCTGAATGATGGGAAGGGAAAATAGGGAGAAGGAAAGAAACAGCCAATGATCCGAAGCATACCACATTATCTATCAAACATGGGGGAAGCAATGTTATAGCATGGCTGCCAGTGGAACTGGGTCGTTAGTGTTTATTGATGATGTGACTGCTAATAGAAGTACCAGGATGAATTCTGAAGTGTACAGGGCTATGCTCTCAGCTCAGGTTCAGCCAAATACTGCAAAACTGATAGAACAGCACTTCAAGGGGGGATAATGACCCAAAACATACAGCAAAAGCAATCCACAAGTTTCTCAAGGCAAATAAATGAGATATCCTTCAATAGCCAAGTACTCACTTGATCAGCTCAATGTAGCATGCTTTTCAGATGTTAAATACCACACTGAACTGCAGACAGACCCACAAATAAGCATCAGTTGTAGGTGACTGCAGTAAAGGCCTAGCAGAGCATGGGAGGAAATACAGCATTTAGTGATGTCCACGAATTCTAGACTTCAGGGAGTCATTGACTACAAGTGGTTTTCATCTAGTATTAAAAACAATTGTCCAGTTAGTTTTGAGCCTATGAAAATGGTTGGCAGTGTTTGTAAAACCCCTCGAATTGAAGCTGGAATTCTGCACTTGAATCACATCTTGACTGTTTTTAAAATCCACCGTTGAGCTGTACAGAGGCAAAACTCCAAAAATTGTGTCTTTGTTCAACAAATTATGGGTCTAACGGTACAATAAAAAGTCCTCTAAGTTGGAAGAGTGGAAATGAAATATATTTCTCTATCTTAGTTGAATGACTAGTATTGAGCGAAGGCAGGTACTTGTAGTCTGGGCACAAGGAGCTGGTTTCAAGCCTGAGGCAGGCTACAAGGTGGTCATCCATCATTGTTGAATTGAGCTGACAATTTTTCGGGGGGAGAAAACCAAATTCACGCAGGTTGATACAAAGTGCTGTCAAATCCAAGGCACATTTTATAAAGTTGGGATACTTTTGTTCTTGAAGTAGGTTTTAGAACTCTCCTTTTGTGCCAGGTGACCTGCGTGTTATTTTACAATATGAGTACCTCATTCTCAGCAGTGATACTGCTTTGGCAGTAATGTACCATCAATAACTGCACCAAACTTAACCAAACCAAAATGTTCTGAACTCACTCTGCATATCTTGTTCCTTTCCCCTGATATTAAAGCTCTTGCTGCATGTGAGAAAGGTTACACAGGTCACAGCACTGCAGCCCACTTAACATCAATTGTAGCTTGCTTGTAGATTTGTTTACCGAGCTGATCATGCTGATTACATATTTATCCTCACCCCGCCACTCTAACTTGAACTCACTGAGTAGGTCAATGAGACCTGTCAGGAATGTTATATTCAAAAGCTACTGGTATTTGTCGAGAAGTGCGTATTAATCCTGTGTTGAAAGGTTAAGGAATTATTTGATTCAAGCCAAGAACTAATTTGGTGCTATATAAATAAAACTGAATTGAAGTTAATGCCAAAAACTGACCTCTGCGTAGCCATGTGCAAGGATCTTTGACTCCAAGTAACTTTAAGAATAACCCTTTCTCTAGACTCCCACACAATGTTGAATTACACAATTTTAAACAAGAAAGTCTGGAGAAAAAAAATCACTACGTATATTTGTACTATAAAAAGAACTGAGTGGTGCAGTCTAGTCAGAAAGTGACTGACACACTATTCTGATTTGCCCTTCTTCAGTGTTCATTGTTGTTCATATTGCTTATAACATAGACGGACTTTATAATTGAGTAAAAAGATCTTCATCCCAGTCTAAATAAAATTGTTTCTGTCGTTTTACAACGTTGATCGCGCACACCTCTAAACTTCTCCAGTTTGACATTGATCAGTGACAACCAGTCCCACCCTAGCAACACATGCCTAGTAGCTCATATTGTGCTTTGCTATTGAGAGGTTCAAGTGGTTCCTAGTCCTACTTATAGTACATGTAAGTGTGCAAATAAATGCAGATACGCATTTGTATTTTTTTTTTATTCTGGTGACTACTGAACCAATCATGTCAATTGTTTTTGGATAACAGTGTAACCAGAAAGAGTAGAAGAAATTTTCACCTCAATTGTTTTGTGATCAAACTATGCCGTCAATTTGACTACAAAGAATTACTCTGGGAAAGTTGCCCTAATGATATGGCTTAGAGACATGGGAATGTGAGGTATTTGTATAATAAATTCTTTACAAGTTGGACAGCAAGTTAAACCATGAGACAAGGTTAGTGAGAGTTAAACACTTTTATGCTCCGCTGTCATCAAAGATGACAGTCAGCGGAGCTGATCTGATACAGAGCCATCCAGCATTTGTTCGTCCATCTTAACTTATATTAACTTTTTGCTAAATTTGCTACACCTCAGTCATTTATATTTGAAATCTTCTGAAACTTGGCATAAATACTCCTTGTGCAAAGCTCTACAAAATAGGGCAGACAGATTTTCAAAGTTTGACTTTGATTTATGTTTTTGATGTTTTCAAATTTTTTGCAAAAAACTACACGATAATGTTTACCTTTAATCCCTTCTCCTCCCCCTCTTTTGAAACTTGGTATGAGTATTCAATGTGTAAAGCTCTACAAAATGTTTCAGCAATTTTTTTTTGTTTCAATTTTTAGTTTTTTTAAGAATTTTTGAATTTTTTTAAGATTCACAGTACAGACTTCTGTCTTATTGATTGGCTGAGTCTTTTGAAACTTGCTACAAGTATCATTTGGGCAAATTCTTACAAAATGCTGCAGAGGAATTTCTGATTTTTGACTTTTTAAATTTGTATTTTTTTTAATTTTCAAGAAATACTGTAGATTGATATTTAACTTCAATTGCTACTCCATCCTTATTTATAAGCCAACGCTCCCTCCCAGTTATGAATCCAAAACAGCCGAGCGTTGGCATTCGCCCACCAGTTCTCTTGTTTGTATAATGTTAAGCACTTCAAGCTTATGTTGTGTATAATATTGCTATGCATTTGCCTTGCCTGACCTTCAGAATACATTTGATGCAGCACAGTTGAAAATAATCTTTTATTCTCTTTAGCAGACTATAATCTTCTTCTATATGGCTCCTGGCATTGGTCTTGGTCTTCCATAAATGTCTGGCACTGTGTTTTGTTCAGCATGTCTGTTGTTGATTAAAGCTCATTCTCCCTCTTTGATAAAAGTATTTCAAATTATTGAATAATTTAGCCATGAATACAATTCTAACAAACTTCCAGTTATGATATTTTGATTGAATTCTTCCAGACTTAAATCACTGCTGACGGTGAAACTGATCATTTTGTATAATCCATAGCAAACTGTCAGAAAGTTAGCTGAGCCTTACCTAAATGATTGTTACTGCAGCTGTCAAGAAGAGGAAACAAAATCCTCAAGATGTCCATCAGTTTACATAGAGAGATCAATAAATTCTCTAAATAGATATTATGATCCAAACCTGATGTTAACAATGGTGTTAAAACCTCAGACTGTGGTGCAGTCAATCAGTAAATAAAACTGTGAGGTACGAATTCACCATTAGAGAGCCTCTATCTGCCTCTCTCACTAGCTAGGCAGAGATCTGTCAACTTTAATTGGCTGCTCTGTGGAAAGCTTTGTGTCCTCTTTGAGTCACAGCTTATGTGCCTTTTTAAACCTAGACAAAAAGAAAGAGAGAGACAGACAGATAAGGCCAAATCAGATGAATTGGATTCGACTCATTTGTTCGAAACCTTTCTGACAAAGTTGTTTCAGCAACATTTCAAGACAGAAATCCTCTTCTTGTTTTAAATTTAAAATCTTACCTCAACTTAGTTTAATAACTGTGTCCGTACTCGTGGTTTTACTGGCATTCATATACAAAATATGCAATAGTAAAATAATATCCTCTCCTTACTGGATAGGCAAGGATAATGTTGAAAATTTGTCACAGAACTGAGTGAATGTTCATACTTAAAATGACAAGTTTGCTATTTTCTTCCTGTGGCCACTCACACCAAATGTACCTTGTGGACAAATACATTCAAGAAATGAGTGTCCCTTCAAACCATAAACAATACACTTTGAATAATAGCCTTTGTCAGGTAAGATTTATACATATTCCTTAGGTCTGTGAATTTGGCCATTCTATAGCTGACTTATTTAGTTTTTTCTTTTACAAAATATGAAAGAAGAATGAGATCACGAATACAAGCGGCAGAAATGAGCTTCCTCCGAAGGGTCGCTGGCCTCTCCCTTAGAGGTAGGGGGAGGAGTGCAGCCGTTCGGGAGGGGCTCAGAGTAGAGCTGCTGCTCATCCACATTGAAAGGAGCCAGTTGAGGTGGTTCGGACATCTGACTATGATGCCTCCTGGCCGCCTCTCGGGTGAGGTTTTCTGGGCATGTCCTACCAGGAGGAGGCCCTGGGGCAGACCTAGGACACGCTGGAGAGATTATATCTCTCGGCTGGCCTGGGAACGCCTCGGGGTTCCCCCAGATGAGCTGGAGGAGGTAGCTGGCGAGAGGGAGGTCTGGGCTTCTCTGCTTAGGTTGCCTTTCGGGATCATGGTCACATATCGTTAGCCTGATAGCATAATCGCCTAAGTCATATTCTGGAAAGAATCTACACTGTTAGCAGAGTAGAATTAGGCAGTTATTTCAAAAATATGCCAAAAAATGACTTAGGTGATTATGCTCTTAGGCTAATGATATGACTTCTTCTTTGCCTGATTTACCTGCTTTAACCTGCAATTGTGGATGGCAGAGTGAACTTTGATCACAGACAGTGATATCTGGAAGTGTTCCCGAGGCCTTGCAGTGATTTCCATGACATGATCACATCTCTTTTTAATGCAATGCCACCTGAGGGCCCAGAGATCATGGGCATTCAATACTGTTTTATGGCCTTGTCCCTTGTACACAGATTTCTCCAGATTCCCAGAATCATTTGATGATATTATGTACTGTAGAGGATGAGATATTCAAAGTCTGCAGAATTTTACATTAAAGAACATTATTCTTAAATTGTTCCACAATTTGTACATGCAGTTTTTTTTTAGCTTGGGGAACTGCTGCCTCTCTAAGACGTTCTTTTTTATTTCCAATCATGTTACTGAGCTGTTGCAAATGAAATAACTTGTTAAAATGAGCTATTTCTCATGAAGTGGTAAAATCTGCGTTCAAGTATTTGGTATGTTTTTGTATGTTCTATTGTGAATGAAATATGGATTTATGAGATCTGTGTCCCAACATTTTTGGAATTGGGTTTATCGAAGCATCACCTCTGTTCTGTATTTAACCCTCTCCTCTCAGCAAAGCCTTTTGTTTAGGCTTCATTTCTGGATTTGTGCAGTATGTCTGCAGACTGTTAGTGAAGGCTCCCGTCAAAAGCGCGCTGCTACCTATAAATAAAATTTGTGCCTTTAGGTTTCCATCATATTTCCTAGCAAAAGCTTTACATCAAACACTTAATTGTCATGTACTTGTCACTTTCAGGCCTTATACACGTCGAGAGTCTGGCTACAAAGCACGCTGCAGTGATTGCTCTAATAATATTCCTGCGTGCTGTTGAGTTGCCATGAATTTCTCTGAGTACAGCCGCAGAGCTCTCTGCAGTTTAGCTTGAAGGCAGGTTAGGATTAAAATAAGATACAGAGCCCAGGTTTTCAAAAATATTTGATAATGAGACTTTAACATATATTAGATGCAAATTTGATGAAGAGCTGTGACAGCTGGAACACAGGATGTTTCTTTTCTGCGTTCATTTTCACTTGATTTATAAAGTGTGTATTTGAATTGCTGACAAAAGTGTAAATCTTTGGCAGCTACCGTGAAGTCCGAGACCAGGATCAGCGGGTTCAGCACTGACTTGGTTTATATCTACTGATCCACATTGCCAAAAGTATACATTTCTTTTGTTGACGCAGGCTCCGCCGAACACCTGAACAGAGTTGTGATTGTGGCACCACCTCAAAATGCCACAGTCGTACTTGGACATCCTGCCGTGATGGAGTGTATGGCTCAAGGCCAGCCGAAACCACTGGTGTCCTGGAGCAGACAAGGTAATACTGGCAAATTATCTTACTCTTTTCTCTCTGCCTCTCAGCCTATTTGTTTTTCTCCTCTGCTGCATCTGTCACGCTTTCATTATCAGTGCCTCACACACAAAGAACAAACATCAGCAAGTGCGGATCAGATTTGCAGTACCTGTAGCTGGAAAGTTGTTGTTCCACTGGTATTAGCTGTCTCTCTTCGACTTCTTTATCCTGCACTGAGTCATGCTTTACATAAGGTGATTTGTCACTTCAATTCATTCACACCTCCACAACTTGTAGACACCAATTACAATTACAATTACATTACACGAAAGATCCGTCCACATGTTGTGACTCAGCAACATTTCAATTTACAAAGAATTCTTTAGAAAACTGTATACATACATTGTTTAGTGGTCAAACTGAACTCCAGAATTGCAGTGATCATTTGCAAAGTGACCATTCCTTTTTCACCTCACATCGTTTTAACTGGTGGCCATAAATTCTCACTCTACAAAATGGCGGACAAAGTAAATAGGGGTCTATATAGTGAATAGGGAATGATTTCACACACACACAGCCTAGGAGTGTGCCAATGCGGAGAGCTCTGTGAACTCAGACTGAAAAGTCACAGAGCCACCTGTTGGTCAGTTTGTGTGATTACAGGTCAAACCCCTTCATGTTCAAAGCAACATCTGTTTTTTTTATTTTTTTGCCTGTTTCTCAGGCAACTGAAAACCTGAGAAATGAGCTCCACTTTTCTCAAGGCCAGTGCCCTTTTTTTCCCATCAGCATGATCTCCTTTATTCTCTATTGCTTTCTCCTTTGATCAGATGGAAAGCCCATTTCTACTGATGTGGTTGTCCTTGCAACAAACCTGGTGATTAGAGACACGAGGCGTCACCATGCTGGTGTTTATGTCTGCCGAGCCAACAAGCCCAAGACCAGAGAGTTTGTAATTGCTGCTGCTGAGCTGCAGGTACCTGGTAAGAGTCATGTTATGTTCTACATGTAAAGATGAAACCTTTAAAAAACAGGAACAGAATGCAAAATGGAGAAAAGTCAAGAAGAGGAGCACTGGCCTTCACGCAGACAATCTGTTACCCCTTTTCTTTAATCGTGAGTAGGAGGGAGAAATTAATGAATTACATATAAACCACAATAAACACAAAAACAATGCGTTTCCAAACTGACATCTAAATACACCGGGATGAAATTGGTCTTCTAACTGCTACAATTAATGCCAAAATGCATTTTCTCTTTGTGTATTAAAGGTAAGCTATTAAAAAAAAAATCAAAACTAACGATAAGAGAAAGATGATTTTGATTTTAAACTGAAAACTGTTCTTTACCTACCTCTAATATAAAAGTAGACGTTACGAGAAGTGACATTGTGTTCCATCACAATTATTCAAATTAAAAACACTTTCCATCTCACCATCTCAGGTTTTTGTGAAAAAAATTGAAAGATATACTTCTTAATAGGAATTATGCAACATTTCAGGTGCTTACTGCTAGAGATGTTTTCTTAGCGTCTTTTTCGTGGTACCTTATTAAAATCCCTCATAGTTTATTCACAGTTTATTCACGGGCACATAATATTGTTTAAAACAAAAAAATTGAGAAAAAAATTGAGAAAATTATTGACAGGAGGGACCAGAAATATTCCATAGTTCCTATCTCTTCCAATTTTTTCAGGCAGATCTGAGATGTTCAGGTGGGAGGCACTTGATGAACTGACATGGCATGACCCCAAACTTTTGCTTCTAATTCTCCAGCCCCTCCTGTGATTCTTCAGCCCCCGGAGACAGTGGTTCTCTCCCGGGGAAACACAGCCAGGTTTTTGTGTAACAGCTCTGGAGAGCCGTCTCCAGTGTTGCACTGGTTGAAGAATGGCCAGCCTATAAAGTCATTCAGACGAGTAAAGACCCAAAGCCCCGGAGTCCTGCTCATTAACCAGCTGGCTAAGGATGATGGCGGCTACTACCAATGCATAGCAGAGAACTGGCTCGGCACATCCTGTGCCACTGCCAGGCTGACGGTCATTGTTAGGGAAGGTCTGCCCAGCCCTCCTCACCACCTTTCTGCTACACCATACTCCAGCACAACTGCCCTGCTCACGTGGGAGAAACCTGAGAACAACTCGGATCAAATCATTGGCTACTCTGTGCACTGCCACGGCACCTCAGGTGTGTCTCTTTCATAAGTCTGCATGTGTAAGGCCATACGGCAAGCATGTCTACATTTTCAAAAAAAAGAAGTTTGATCTGAATATTTGATTTGAACATTATCATGTTTCAGGCTCTGATAACGGGGAGTATGAATTTGCAATGAACAATGACACCACTGAATATCTCTTCAGAGAGCTTCTGCCCCATACTGCCTACACATTCTTTGTGGTGGCTTACTCTCCCATGGGTGCCAGCAGCCCATCCCTGCCTGTCACTGTAGAAATGCTGGAGGACGGTGAGTGTTCACACTGATATACAGATAAAATAGAGTTCCACGCGTAAAGTAAGAGAGGCTTTAGTGACTCAGAGAACAAGTATTACATGCTGGCCAACCTTACAACTCCTCAGGAAATTTAAGAGTTCATGAGTCATCACTATTAGTGGTATAATTTCAAAAGCAGTAGTAGTGTCTGAGTGGAAACTCAACTAATCATTATGATTTCACTATTATTATTTATAATCAAATCAATTTTCACCTTTTTTTCCTTCTTTTTTAGAATCACCACATAAATGAAGTTCAACTGAATAATTATTTAAGAAAACAGATTTTGTGATGCTAGTAAAAGAAGTCCAGTAAACACGCACATCTATAGAGCAGGTTTCGAAAATGCATCAGAAAACTCAGTCTGTTCTTTTATTCCTTCTTTTAGTGCCAAGTACGCCTCCTCAGCTGTACATAGCCAGCACTTCCCGCACAGACATCAAGGTGAAGTGGCATCCGTTGTCCTCAGAACAGAGCCGTGGAGTTGTTACCCAATACCGCATTGAGTACAGCACTTTAGATCAGGGTAAGTAACCCCAGGTGGCCAGGAACAGCAATGAGGGAAAAAAACATTTTTTGTGACAAACTGACTCTAATTTGGCACTAGTGTACTGACATAAGCTTCATGAGAAAAAGGGAAATACTGGCAGCCTGCTCATCACACTTGTTGCCCAATAGCACTTTGGTTGAAGTTGTTTTACTGTTTAAATTTTGACTTTTTATATAATATTTGTCAAGTTTCTCTCAGTTGCATTGACTCAGTTCTCAAATGACAGATGAAGTTCCCAAAACAATACATGAAAAACACCAACGGAACAGTTCTCATACTTTGTAAGAATTTGCAAATTATTATTAATAGACTGGAAAGCACCTCAGAATAAACAAAGCATATTATTAATGTCAAATATTTCATTGACATTTTATTAGGCCAACAGCCTGCTCACTGAGGATATAATGAGTAAGGTAGCATTTGCAGGAATGTTTGTATCAGCATTTATAACAGCTGAGAAATGAAACATTTTAAAAGAGTAAAGAAGAGACAGGAAAAACACCCTTCAGCCATGAGTGTTGATGTTATAGTTTGTCCACCAGAGGGCACTCTGCAATGTCCCTGCTGGCAACAGTATTTGAAACCACAAAAACAATGATCTGATCCAGCAGAGTCAGGCACATTGTAAACTTGTTATGACAATAAAGCATTATTAGTCTTAAATTGATGTGTCATATTATCTTAGTAAGGACACACAAAGAAGTACACATCACAAATGTTGGCAAAATCTGTTGTTTAATGTGTCTTAAAGAGAAAAAAAAACAGCCGATGCATCAGATTTTTAAATCACCAAGTATCAGTCCATCCATCCATCCATCCATCCATCAGCCATCCATCATCCATCCATCTTCTTCTGCTTATCCAATTCAGGGAGACCAAATATCAGTATTGGTCTTGAAACTCCTACATCAGTCATGCTCTTAAAACCATATGCATATGTTTTTATTGTTTGTTCCCACAGCGGACTCTGTATTTTCTGTGGAGGTCGTGGGGAATGAGACACAGTTTACACTGAGAGGGCTGCAGCCCAGCCAGACCTACCGGCTGAGGATAGCTGCTGGAACAACTGTTGGCTTTGGGCTTCCTTCTGAGTGGGTTCAGCACAAAACTCCCCCAAATGATATCGATGACAGCATGGGTAAGAAAAACATTAGATAATATTTCAGCTGTCTCATAAATTTAAAGAGAAATGTGATATATTATCTATATGCAAGAGAATAAACAACATGTTTCTTCTTGAAGGCACAGTTCATCTTGAAATGCACATTTTTCTCTCTCTCTCTCTCTTGCCAGTACAACTGTTTGTCCATCTAGACTGTTTTGATGCAAGTTGCCCATTAAACAGAGAGCACTCACTGCCAATACACAGGCTGATTTCAGGGCAAGGCCAGGGCAAACTGACATAATTTCTTCATGTTAACTGCTGTGAACACTGTCATCAAAAATAATATAAGATATACCTGATCAATACTGCTGGCTCACCTACCACTGAGTTAGCTAATACCAAAGCTCAGAAGAGGAGGACGCCACTGAATATTTGCATCCTATCATACTGTCACAAATTCAAACCTCTCAGATATTTGTGACAGTATAACAGGATGTCAGCATGTAATGGTGATATTGTTACTATCTATACTCACAGCTATATAGTAATCACAGATAGATGATTACTATCACAGGAAGATGCAAGTGTATCAGTGTTGGCAGTGTTCACTACGAAACAGTTCCCAGATGAAATTGCTCACAAAAAC
>VUQJ01026781.1:0-10177 GCA_015108635.1 Andinoacara biseriatus
CCAATAAAACTGCCCGTCCCCATATGAAAGCTGCCGTGTCTGATTCACAAACACAACTCCCAACATCCCTGCTCGCTCCTATAAACACTCGATTCCCGCGTGCACAAACACACACACCAGCGCACGAAACCGTTCAATTACACACGCGGACACTCGCTCACTCACACACCGGACCGTTCAATTACAGGGAGGCTTTGCCGAGTCACTGCCTACAATTGATGCCATATATTTTCTGGCTGGTGCACCAACGCAGTGCAGATGGCCACACAGATGTGCAGAAGAATAAGTGGTGAGTGGAAACAGTCGCATTATTTAATGTAACTGGGTCCTTCATAATATCCCTTGAACAACTAAGCGTCTCTTTTTTTTATTATTCGAGGTCTACAGGTCTTTCGAGGGCTTTTGCACTGGATTTCAAAATACTCAAAGGCACACCTCATGTTCTCTTCTTTTCCCACTGAGCCAGTGAATCTATTCCTAGGAATGTCACAAAGAGCCATAAAAGCATCTTTTATTGCACTTTTAGGAGGTCCTACTATCTAAAAATCAGTTTGAAAATCTGTACTATTAAGTCAGTGTAAGGCGCTGAATTGTGCAGTTTGCATGTTCTCAAAAGTGTCACTTCATAGTTAAATAAAGGACCAACTGTGAAATATATATATAATATATACACAGCCATTTTTAACTACATTCTTTACACCTCTAACGCACTGACTTACAGTTTTTCCTCCCTTGTTTTTGGCACATTTCACGTGTTGAGCACTGAAAAGACATTTCCTAGAACAGTTCATGCATGCAGCGAAAGATTATATTTAACCTGTGAAAACAAATTTATGTGGGGAAAAAAAAAAGTTTTCATAGGACTTTATGCTGCGCTGTGAGAAATTAAACACACCCCTGCTGCTTCCAGAGGAATTAAGAGGATACGCAGCAGCCAGGCGCTGCTAATCAATACATAATCTTCCCAGGAGCAAAGTTCCAGCAGATTCACTGCAATGGTTAAAAAAAACAAAACACAACAATAACAGAAAAAAATGTTTAACTGAGTAAAAATATAAACCAATCGTTGGTCGAATGGAACATTGTCAGATGCTAGGAGAGAATGAGAAATGCTCTTTTCTTTGTGCGCAAGGGTTGTGATGCCAAGACATGTTGTTTTGACAACTTTGATTGTCATTCGACAATTTAGCCGAAGCGGCCGAGACAAACTGAGACGAACCCCGTGGGAAGCAGGAGACGATGCAAACACAACACAGACTTCTTTTCAAAGTTTTAATGGCTGCCGTGCCAGCAAAAACCTGCCAATTTAAACATTGGCGTTTCCATACGGAGATTTACTCCTGGCCGTCCGGTGATTTCAAATCCAGTATGTGGTCCTTTTAGCTCCAGTTTGTTCTCCAGCAAATCTTAAGGTAGTCTCTCTGCACAGTGGCTTTCTTTTTCTTTTAATTGTTCAGGCATCAGCTATAAGTTGTTTTTTTTTTTTCTTTTCTTTTCTTTTGCAAAAGCCAACAATTCTCACTCGTTACAAACTAATAAGCACATGAAGCCTGAGCAGCCCGCAGAAAGGAAAAAGTGGCTTTTGCATTTGCAGTCGTTTGCATTTTTTTTTGTCAAGCATAAAGTAGCACATATACACAGGTATCCAAATGCATCTGGTGCAAACAGCAAAGGTGAAAGCAAAGACTTCATTCCCATCAAATGTGATGCTGTCTTGAATAAAACAGCGTATAAGGAGACGCGTGCGGTGCCGCATCAGGGGGAAACAGTGAGCTGTACCTGCAGTGTTGCAAAATACTGTAAAAAATGACAGATTTCAAACATTCACACTTTGAAGTGAATACACAGGTAAGCAAACGAAATGGCTGCAATTATTCTCATTTTAACTGTTCATTTGTTTTATGTAACAAAGCAGAAGCAGTTCTGACGTGTTTGGAAATATGTTCCTTTTAAACACTCGTTACTGTGCAAATCAAAAAGTTTCCCAAAAATCAAAAGGGAACTTCTTCTTTTTTTAAAATGATGTGCAGCTCATAAGGTTGCAACAAAAAATGAGACGCTGTTGGTTTCACATATACTGGCTTTCATAACACAATAAAGAAGTCAGAGATATGCTTTCAGCTCTAATTGGAAACAGCTTTAAAAGTAAAAGAAAGAAAAACAGTTTTGATCCTGCTTTTGTTGTCAAGGTAAATGATTGCTAGAAAAATTACACCAAGGTTGAGAACTTGATATTATCTGCCGATGAGGAGTTTCTGTTCTCCAGGATTGGGCATAATAAACATCCATATTCTGTCAAAAAGGGGAAGCACTTCTCCAAAAGTAA
This sequence comes from Andinoacara biseriatus, assembly GCA_015108635.1. Taxonomy (NCBI): domain Eukaryota; kingdom Metazoa; phylum Chordata; class Actinopteri; order Cichliformes; family Cichlidae; genus Andinoacara; species Andinoacara biseriatus. Next base: position 2,327 of record VUQJ01026781.1, read on the forward strand.
ATGTCACCCGTCCCCTAAACCACCATAATCGCGCTTAATAATTAATACTTTTCCAAATCGCTGTCACAGACTTGAATGATCGCCCAGTCGTTTTTCACCACTCTGCTTTGTGTGCAGCAAAACAAAATCCACTTTTCTCATCACAGATGTACGTTACTTTTTGTGTCCCAGTGTGGAGAAAATACAGTTTGTTATACTGCGAGGAAACGAGTGCAGAGGGATGATGGGTAGAGTGAAAACCCAGCACCATCTGCTGTTGTTGCAGATATGTATTCTTTTAAAAAAAAAACAAAAAGCACAGCCATCGAATCTGTCACTATCAGGCAGACTTAACAGGCTCTGTTGTTTTTACGTTTATTTATTTATTTATAGGAATATGATGTTTTAAAGTCCCCTGAGCATGCTCACACCCACACACCTTGCACTCATCTTCTCTAATGCGTTTGCAATAAAAATGAATGAGATCTAAATCTAAAAGCTTTTTATGTGCAGCGTTGGTAATTTTCCATTTGTAAAGTTTGCAAAGTAACGTTGTTGATGAAATAGGCTTCTGGACTTGTGTTAACCAACATAAACATAAAACATAAAATACATGAGAAAAAGAAAGTGCACCATCTTTCAGTTCTAAGGTTTGATATCAGAACATAATAAAAAACACACGAATGAATGACACAGGACATAATACACCAGGGGTCAATTAATTTTGCCGTTTTTGAGGGCTGCACTAATAACTTGAAATCAATTTTGCTCAATATAAATTTTAAGAGTAGATATTATAATTATGGTAATTATAATTAGGAGCTGAGAATGTGAAACAGGCCTAGCAAAAATGCCATTTTATCACTACATAATCAACATTCCCCAAAACATTTTCTTTTTAAATAAAATGTGCATGTTTTTGCCAAATTTCATACTTTTAATGTTAATAAGAGAATACAGAGAAATGTTTGGTGCTTGCATAAGTGCATTAAAGGAAGGTTCAATGTCTGAGGTGGAAATGCAAAAGAGAGGCACTTCGACAGCAAATGCAAGGTCTGCCTTCCACGCTGCATCCGAGAGCTCTGGAATATCATCACCTTTCGTCTGATAAAACTCAGATTTCTGCTCTTCGGTCTCACGTTCTTATCTCTTTCCCCAGACTGAGACACCCGACAGCTGTAGTAGTGTCACCATGTTCTCCAGTCTTATGTCTCAAAAGTGCAACAAACTGTCTGTGATTCAGGGCTCTCGTCCTGATTAAGTTACTCATTTTACCTATTCCTGACTTACCTGCCTTATCCAGTACCTCCTGGTAATACCAAGCAAAAATACCAATTTCAGCACTTGGTTAATTTCAGTCACTTTATCTCGTATCTGCTTCAAAAGTACAGCATTTTTCCCCGTTGGATTCGGACGGCCTTCAGTTGTAACACCAGCCAGTTGGTCCCATTTCAGCCCAAGCCGTTCCAGGCATGCGCTTACCTCGGAGAGCAAACCGCTCCCTGCTGTAGTCCCTCTCACTGAGCGAATTGCTGCCAGCTCCTCCAGAATCTCAAACTCGTCCGTTATCCCATATTCAAAGATGTGTGACGGACATCTCGGCTCTCATCCAGCTAAAACTGCACAATCAGCTATATAGTCCAAAACGCTGCCGTGTGTTTCTTGTGTTGTTCCATTTACACAGTAAAACATATGCACTTCCAAACATTTTAGTATGGAGAGCTGTTATCTTTCTTTGATAAAATACTTTTGAATGAAACCTGCTATCCTGGGAACAAATTGTTAAGGCCACATTACAGTAAATGCAGAAAATACTTAACATTACAGTAATTCTGCACTTGCTCAACAAGCTTTTTATGTCAAACAAAACTGTTCTGATAAACTCTGCTGTCTCTGTCACTGACCTTTAATTACTTTATGCAATAAATCTTTATGCAATTCATTTCTCATCTTCGTCTCTTGCATTAAAAGCTCACCGAAGGCTCCATCCTGCATCACATGGTGGCTAAAGAATTGCCTGACTCTGTTATCACCTGTGCAACAATAGACTTGCACTAAACAAAGGCAGTAACGAACAAGCTTGTTGGGTTTTCTTCAGAGTAAATTGGTACTTGGTTATAAAACAGCAAGCCTACCTTGAATGAAAATATCAAAACTTTCATGGAGGAATCAATATCAGTTATACTTAATGTCAGCCCCCAGATGGCCTTGAGGTGCTTCCCAATATTTGCTGAGAACAAACTGGAAAATCAACAACTGGAAGAGCAGGTAACACCATTTGGTCTGGTAGTTAGTGAGAATATCACTTTCCATCCACAACTTCCAGTACAAACAAGGTTGTGCTAAAACATTTAAGGGTTTCTCATGTAGGAGGCATGAGGCTCTCCATCCCGCACCTTCCTGCCTGCCTCTGGCGAACCAACAAGGACCGTCTGGAGAAGTGGAAGTGCTATATCCTGTAATAAGGTAACCGTGGTAACACAGTAATCAAAGTATGCCTGATCAACATGAGGACATGTTTTCAATTACGAGCAATTTTCCACAGTTAATGTGGTTTTAATCCAAGCGTGTAACAGCACACTGCATCAACGTTTCGGAGATGCCTTTCATCGCCCAGCCTTTAAACACTGGATCACATCAATAACACTGTGGAAAGATTCAAAAAATAAAGAAAGAAATTAGTGTAAATTTATATTGATACAAGCTTGCCATTGGATATTCCTGCAGAGAGCTTTGTGGTTAATGGTTAGCTGGTTGTTTTTAGGGATAATGATTCCTGATTGTCTTCCAAACACTCGTCTTCCACGATATCTGCTCAAATCTTTATATGTCTGTGAGAAAGCTGCAGGTAGTCCTCCACTGTCAAAATCAGGCCCTCCATACTTACACCTTAAAGTAAATCTTGTTTTACCACCACCTCAAGTTGTCCACACAAGCACCAGCTCGTTGTGGAGACGTGTTGGTTAGCATCCTCCCACCATTCGACCTCGTGCACGTCAGGTTAACTGGTGATTCTCAGTTGGTTGTAGGTGTGGGTGCGAATGGTCGTCTGTCTCTCTGTGTTAGCCGTCCAATAGATTGGCAACCTGTCCAGGGTGCACTTTGCCTCTCACCCAATGGCAGCTGGGATAGGCTCCAGCTATGATGCACAGAAGCGCCATTTGTGCTATTGTTAATCTGGCACTTTGACTCAGCAGTCCTCCTCGCCACGAGTCCTCCCCATGACAGCAGCGCTGCTGACGGAGGCAATAATGTAATTTTGTACCATTGAAAAAAAAAATTCAGAAATAAAAGTGCATACGTAAGTCAGATATCAGTAGTATTATGTAGACCATCTGCTGCCTTTCTGTTTGGAGAGCTGTTCAAAAGCCTAAAGTAGGAAGGTTGCCATGGATCCTAACTCAACTTAGTTATTTGTTTATCCAGTCATCTCCCCCACTCTTGTTCTCTCTTTTATATTCCACTAATGCACAAAAATGCTTGATGGGGAGGCCTAATGTCTGGGGGGTTTTTTTTGGTCTCCTCCCGCCTGCTCTCCTCTCCTCTTTTCCGTGTCCTTCCACTTCCACCTTCCGCCCCGGAGATGACAGCTTGCCCAGGAGGAGGCCGCTGGGGTCAGTGCCCGCTATCTGGCATCTGCTGTGTGGCACACATGCACGCACATCTTGGCATATGGACATAGCGTGGTTCTGACAGGCTTTAGCCCACTAGGCAGGCATCCGCAGTGCACACACAACACACCAGATGCATTCATAAGTTTTAATTAGGGGATCCACTCCTGCTCCTGCTGCTAAGAAATCATAGTATTTTGTTTAAAGTTTGGTATATGTGAAGAAAGAAAATGAGTTTGTTTGTTTTTTTTCCTGGAGTCGATCCCTCAAGCTTAGATGTTAAATGGTGGAGGAGAGATGACTTGGGTTTGTCTTGCAGCCACAGGACCTGAGCACCTTTTTAGGCACTGAGTCGACCATCAACTCCTCTGTACACCAACGTGTTCTAGAGTTAAATGTGAGGCCATCTGTCCCACAGCTAAAGCTTGGCTAGAACTGGGTCGTGCAACCGGACAATGTTTCCAAGGACAGCAGCAAATCTGCATCAGAGAAGGCCTGACCTCAGACCAGTCTTCCACGTCCCTTTGTGAAGACATTGTGTATGAAAACTGAACTTTATTCATTGTACAGTATGGACTGTATAATATGAAGCATCTCGTGTGCCACTTTTATATAATATAAACGGATGTGTCTGAGAGGCTACAGGAAATTGTCTAAATTGATGCAAAATTCATAAAAATATTGATCTCCACTTCTGAAAAAAAAAATTAAATCAAGCAGAAAACTGTAAAACCGTTGCTTATTAGCACGACACTTTGTGTAGGCTTCATCTCATGTGAACATGTGCGGAGGCAGGTGCTGCGAGTTGTGTAATGAAGCAGCTTAAACATAACGCAACAACTCAGGCAGCACCAGCGTCCTCTTCCCTTCTTCGTCTGTCACGAGGTACCCTCGTCTTTTTTTTTTTTGCACCTACACTCCCTCTGCATCAGCCCATGCGGCGCGCAGGGAATGGCTTCTCTCCTGGTCCCGCAGCGCTCGGCTATTCCAGCAGTCCGCCCACAGCCGCCGTGAGAAAGGTGTGAATTAACATGAAGAGTCATTACCAGTCTGCTGCTGCTGCTGCTCTTCCTGGCCGGCATATGTGTGAGATGGAGCCTCCGTATGCAGAGCGCGAGCAGATTTTAGTGGTGAAACTTTATTTTTGCGTCAGGGCAATAATGAGTGTGGATTTAATCTGTATCTGCATCTTGTAGACTCCAAAACTACAAGGAGCTGAGCCATGAAATTTGGTACATGTGTTCTTTACTCTTCAGAGATGTGCAACAACAATATTCATATTCCTGGATGTTTAGTCATCTTCGTACACTTTGGCTGCATTTATCTGACGCGGCAAAGATTTCAGGCGTCCAAATTAGGACAAAAGTGGTTCTGTAGAGTAATGAGATGTCTGCTGAAAGGTCTTCTGTTATGAAATGGGGCTCTAATGTTGTCCAGACTACTACATGAATTTTATATTTTCAATAATGGTGGGCGGAAATTCCCATCAGTGATGGGTTTCGTCTTATTTAGAAAGTTAATCATGTGGTTTTCGTTCTCATTAATGTTTGATTGAGTTCAGCTGTGCCTCCCGGTATTTATTTCCTCAGTATTTGTCAGGTCTCGGTCTTGTTCGCGCAGCGTTATCTTTCGCGTCTTCACTCGGCTCCTGTGCAGCTTGATTTTTGACTCGTCTGTCTGACATTTTCCTGCATTGTTAAGTGCTTTTTTGCTACTTTTCAGCAGCTTTTAAAGTGCTTTTTCACTTCACTGCCAGCCAGCCCTCTTTCTCTCTTTTTCTGTGTTCGGTTCTAATTGAAGACGAGCATTTCTGCACCGCTGTGGTTTGAGCCCTGCTACGTTTGCAGACTGGATTCAGTATGCGATGAAGGCGCGGCTGGCAGGCCAAACTTCAAACTTCAGTAAAGATGCGGATGTTTCAGACAACAGGGCTGTTAGCTTTCAGCAGTGTACTCCTCACAAGTGGCTTCCTTGTGTACGCTCCTCCTCCACGCCTACACCCTCTCTGGTCTGCGTGAGACCTTAAGTAGCTCTCATAAACAGTTCATGGCAGGATCACTTTTCTAAATGGGAAAGAGAGATGTGGGAGGTGACCCATTGGAGAGCACTGAAACATTGAAACCATCTTTATGTGGTTTTATGCCACTTATTGGTGAGTCATATCTCTTACTCATTTTTACTGTTGCTTTTCATTGAGCCAGCTAGGGCTCAAAGGTACCCGTGTACCATTTAATGGATACTTTATCTAATATGTCACATTGTATGATGTTTTCAAGAGGTTAGCAGGAGTGATTTGAGTGGGGATTGACCTTTACCACTGATATTTTTCCACACTTCACTCTATTCACTGTATTGATGAACTGATATATCATATCCCCTTCCAGCTGACCCTGTTTTCTCAATAACGCCAAAACGGGATAAAGGAGCTGCAACCAAATGTGCCTTCTGGCTTTGCGGGTGAGAAAGAGGAGGGATGCGGGAACACAAGCGGCTTTGTTAATCACAGCTGCTGTCTGTAAGATGGATGGTTATCCGGCCACGTTCAGTCGCTCTTCGGGCCGCTCGCCCTCTCTCCATCATGTCTGCTCCTTTACGGTCTGGAGCTTTCTCTACCTGCCTGCATATTTCATCCAATAGCTGTGTGAGACACATTCACTTAGTACATAAAGTAGTCATGAACCCAGGCATGCACGGATGGGGACGCGTGCACACATGCTGTAGCTGTAGGAAAGAAAAGTTGGTGCATTAAAGGGAATAGAACAAATAAGCCTGAGTATTTCCACAAGAAATAAGATTTACTGCAGTGGAGATTTCTGCAGATAACATGGAAGACTTGGAATGCAATCAGGATTCAGGTATCCTGTAATATGCAGTAGGAACATAGTAGGACTCTAGCTTACAGAATGAGTGGAATATGCTTAAAAAATGTAAATGTTAAAATTTTGGTGGAGTGCTTCGGTGTTCACATTGGAACAATATGTGTTGCTCTCCTGGATGAAAATGGAGGCTGTGCTCTTTAAAAACTACCCGTCGCCATGGTGAACCGTGGTACCTGAGCTCCATGATGATGGCTTTTTATTTTCATTACATGCATATGCATTTAGCTCAGTGAGCGAGCATACTCAGAGTTGATTGTCATGGTCAAATTAGCATCGCGTATTCCATATTTATTAGAAGGGATGTGTTTCACCATCTCTCTCTGTTGAAGTAAGAAACGTGTTCATCCCAGACAACTAAGACTGCTCAGAAAAATGGGCAAATACGGTTTATAAGGGTTCAGAAATTAAGCAGGAGTCTGTGAAACTGTGATGGAGTTTGCACATTTACCCAAATAGACTGCAGAGTTATTAGAGTTCATTAAAACTAAACCACAGCAAGCTGTGAAACACCTCAATTCTTTATGTTTGAGTCCAAGGAGACAGAATTTCTTGTCATTTTTTAAACTGCTCTCTAGTAGATCTCCAGATTCTTCTTTGGACATTGGCTGCTTTTTCACCCATTTTCAGTCCCGTCCTTGTACCTGCGCATTTTCAGAAGGATGGTTGTTGTTTTTTTGTTGTTTGTTTGCTTGTTAAGCCACTTAACACTGAACTATCAATTATATCAATCATTCAAGGATTTAAAAAAGGCACCTAGCTCAAGGGATGAACCAGTGTTGTGTCTACACACAACAGACAACAAGAACCAATTTTAAACTGTGTCTTTAGGCACTTTGTTACTAGCAGCCTGTTACAAAAACACATCATTTGTTCCCATTTCTTCATCTGAAACCAGAACAAAAAATATGCCAATAATAACACAATTTGTGTCATGATCCTGGGTGTTTTGTGTTGTGGTTTTGTTTCATCTTTGATTTTGTGATTTCCTGTTGTGTGTAGTTCTGTGTTCTCTGGGTTTTGTAGTTTTCTAGTTTGTTTTGGTTTTTCTTATTCATCTTAGTTCTGGCTTTATTAGTTGTGGTTTTCCTTCCCTTTGTTCATGTCTCCTGTGTATCTGTTTATTCCTCTGTGCCAGCCCCTGGTGTGAAGTCTACGTGCACCCTGTTAGGTGTTTCCTGTTTTTATTTTGACAGTCTTGTGTTCCCGGTGTGTTGTGTCTAGTTGTGCTTCCTGTGTTTCATTAGTATGATTTGGTCCACCTGTTCTTCCCAGCTGTTTCCTGTTTTCCCTCGTCATTCCCAGTGTATTTATTGTCTGCGTTTCCCTCTGTTCCCTGTCGTGTCCTGCCTCATGGAGGTGTGGGTTTTGTTCCTGTTTGCCAT